>APFE031661563.1:0-14999 GCA_000404065.3 Pinus taeda
TGAAAAACAGTAGGTAATAGTGGATGATGATGTGTAGGTTAGAGGCTCTACAGCAGCAACCTCCAATGATTTATCATCACCAAGCTGGATCTTGGATTTGAAACTTCCATCCTTTGCTGAAAACAACTTCTCATTCCCTGTCATATGGTTAGAGCATCCATAATCGAGGTACCAAACATCTTTACTAGTATTTTCACCTTTGGCATAAGATAAAAATAAGTGACCTTGAGGATACTCACCACTTTCTTGAGCAGAATTAGCATTTTTACCTTCTTTCAATCTGCATTCTCTTTCAAAGTGACCATACCTGTTACAATGGTAACATTGAACATTTCTCTTATCAAATCTACCTCTACCTCTTCCTCTAAAACTACCTCTTCCACTTGAGCCACCTCTTCCTCTACCTCTTGAATAATTTTGGTTTTTCCATTTACTTTGACCTTGATGGATTTTGGTGTTGCTGCTACTTGCATCTTCATTCTTTGTAATTTGTAATTTAGAGGAAAAAGCTTTCTCTACAGCTTCAAAACTTTCCTTCAATTTCATGAGACATCAAAGATCCAACCAATTCATCAAAATGTAGTTTTGTTAAATCCTTACTTTCTTCCATGATTATTGCAACATGATTCCATCTATGTGTTAAAGATCTCAATACTTTTTTAATTAAAACTTCATTATTTACAGCTTCTCAAGTGTAGCCATTTTATTGACCACATCTTTGACTCTCACACAATAGTCACTGATACTTTCAGCTTCTTGCATCTTCAAATTCTCGAAATCTCGCTTCAATGTCTGAAGCTTGACCACCTTAACTTGATCACTACCTTGGTAAGCTTCTTGTAGAGTCTCCCAGGCAGCTTTGGCAGTTTTTGCTCCTGATATTTTTGGAAATAAGCTCTTATCAAGAGCTATCTGAATGTGAAACAAAGCTTGAGCATTCTTTTTCCTTGCTTCCTTTCTTGTTGTTCTTTCATTGGCTCTAAGAGCATTCCAATCAGCTGGCTCCTCATATCCTGATTCAACAATCTCCCACAAATATTTTCCAATCAAAAAGGTTAGCATCTTAATGCACCAATAATCATAATCGTTCCCATCAAATTCTGGAACTAGCATCTCGTTAGAATTCGACATGAATAAATTTGGCGAAATTCCAACAATACAACTTTAACCCAAAAGAATTTTACTTGCTCTGATACCACTTGTTGAATATGAAATGAATTATTTCAAGCAAATTGAGAAGCCAATAGTACTATGAAGAACAATACATATAAAAAATATAGATAAAACAATTAAAAAACACAGTCACTGTTTGAGCTAAAAAATGCTGCAAGTCTCATATATTCATTCAATTGTTAACTACATTATTAAATAGTAAAACTATTACTAAAATCAACTCTGGAATAAATCTACTGGAATTACAGCTAATTTCTAGCACTTTCCAGCAGCACTGACCACCCTAACAATCTGCTGCTTTAATTTTGCAGTGAACACAAAATATGCTGGCTACTTTGTCAGCATTTTACATAACTAATTAAGCATTATTTCCAACAAGGTTTACGAAAGTGATTTGGCCCAAGTGACACAAAATGGGGAATGTATGCATCTTCATCCTTATTCCGCAGAGTTGCAGATACACGAAGAAGTTTAAGGCACGCACTGGACGTTGCTACCTTGCCTGTCTTCCTAAGAAGCATTTGCCTAACTACTGCTCCCCACCTCGCCATAACTTTGATCCTAGGTTAAGCCTTCCATCCAAATAGTTTTTCGAAGCGCTCTATATATAGTTACAGAAAAGATTAAGCCCACTGTTTATTCTTTGTCGCAGAATAAGTGCTCTCAGGCTACGAGGGTATAACATAAGAGGTAGACATGACTTATCTTGTTCGATTTCTGTCAAAGTTGTATATATCTTTGACAATATACATGACTGTAGACTAAAACGTTAGGATGCTGCTGCCTCTTAGATGTCACAGATTCTCTCAACTACTTAGTTTTCTAATTTGGCATTTAGTTAAATGAACGATTGTATATCCAAAATTATTATTTACCTGTTTTAAAATAAAGCATGTATTTTTCCATTGATTAATGCTCACAGAATTTTGGTGTAATATAATTCCGCCTTCCATTTTAAGTTAAGTTTTGGTGTATAATAATTCTACTCTATCTTAAGTCTGTCTAACATTTAGCTTTAAGGTGAGGAACATGAGGCATGATCCAGCAGAAAATGTCAATTTCATTCCTCCTCGAGTTGCTCGAATATTTAGAAATAATTGATTTTCATGTGCTTCCCCGTAATACTAGTACATAAACGAATATAATTTACTTTAGTAAGGAATATAGAGATTTCTATAAATCCCATAAAGTAAAGTTCCTCATTTCTCTTTAATATGTGAGAATTATGGTAAGTATTGTTACGTAAGCGCTTCTCATTAAAGAATAATCTCAAATCCCTAATAAATCCTTAGGAAATTTATTAAAATTGGAATACTCTCAAATCCCTAGGAAATTGGTGGGCAGGGAACCACATCTAATTTTTTAAATTTATTAAGAAACAATGCAACATAACAAGCTCTTTAATACACTACAACAGTCGATAAGCATTAAGATTAAGCATATGCTAAGCATATTCCCTTGAGAATCAATTTAGGCCTTCAATTAAAAAAAAAAAAAAAGGCAACAGATCCTCATCCACCTTAAGTTGAAATAAGAAGCCTTTGGCAAATATTTTATTTGAATTTAATTATATAACATTTTTTATTAAATTTAAATGAAAAAAATATTATAATTACTTTTGAGATATATCTACACCTCTATCACATGAAAACATATAAAATATAAACAGTAGCAATAAATTAAGATTCATTTCACCATAGAAATTAAAATAATAATTTTGTAACCATATTTAAATTTCATTAATAACTAAAAGAAAACTTAATACTTACATTATAAAAAAATTAACCATAGATATTCACCACCACTTTACCATGGATATTATTGACCATACCATACCATGGTCCAATACCACATACCCAAAAATCATCCCTCATTTCACAATCAAAAATACTTACAATGAACAAGACTTTTAACCATGGATATTATTAACCATACCAGGCCATGGGTCAATACCATGGCTCATCAATATCATATGCCAAAATCCATTCTCATTTCACAATCAAAATATTTTATTAATTAATTTGTTTTTTTTTGTTTTACAATTTTTGGGCCAAGAGACACTCTCCATCCGAGTATGGAAGAGTTGTTGTAACATCCAATTATATTATGTTATCTAAACATTTTGACCCAGTCAAATTACAAAAATAATAAATAATAATAATAATAATTAAAACATTTTGACTCATTGAAATTATATAAAACTAAAAATTAAAATAATTAATTAAACTAGCCTAGATCCATCTAACTCCTATCTATCAAGATCCAAGAGGGATCAAATTTCTTGGTGCAAACCTTTCTTCAAATTTTGCACTCAGAAAAGAGGTTTGGACGTTGAGAGATTTGATCCCTCTAGGCACTTGATAGATCCCTAGTTAAGATGGAACTAAGTTGGTTATAACATAACTTGATACCACACTAAAGGTTAACTTCTACTCCTAATATTATCTAGAGTTACAATATGGACTCTTCTAGAATCTTCTTTATCATGATCATGTGACTAATCCTTTTTAATGAATAATAAGGGGTGATATGGTATCCTCTATAATCATGGTGGACCAAATAGGAAAGTCAACTTCTAAGTTGCATAAATTTTTCTTAAATGGACTTTGATTGTTGTGATTCTCGCACCCTTCGAAAGGTTATGTGTGTAAAATAGCGTTGATGCCTCAAACTGCTTTAAGGATGTTTTACACTCCAATTCATCACACTAGGACCAACCAATAAAAATGATCTTGTAAGTGATTCCTCCAATTTCTCCACTCTAAAAAAATCAATATAGATGAATAATATAATGATCCAATATAGTTAGAAATCATAAACAAATTTTTGATCTCTACAAAGACATTTGCAATTGGGGATTTGGGCTTTTCAATTGGCATAATAAATACCTTGACATATAATTAGATATTGATTTGTGATCACTTAGTCTTATATGGTTAGTTATTAGTTTTACAATAAAGTTTTTTTATACCTTAAAAATGAATATTTAATTTTCCAAATTTCTCAAAAACATTTAAGAAAAAAAGCCCTACAATATAGTAAGATGTCATCTTCTTTGTAACTTCCAAAATCTACGAAAATGAATATATAATACCTATCTTAAATGGTCATAATAATTAACACATTAACTCAACAAAGACAACACATTATCTCACCAGCAAAACCCATCATTAAAATATTTGATATTTAACCTAAACCGGGCATATTAGCTACAAACTACAGAATATTCACCAATTTTGTCAGCATAGGGCTGTTGGGAGATGATACTATTCACCAAGATGTTGGAGGGCGATCATAACATTGAATGATTCCTATCTCAAGGCGATGGCGAATTTAATTATTGAATTGGAATCCAGGCCCACTCTGGATTCTTTTGTTATGAATACTGGCCTCGAAATCCAGGCCCACTCTGGACTATTTTGCCATGAATACTGGCCTCAAGTATTTTATCGTGAACACTGTTATTTTATCGTGAACACAGTATATACGTGTACGTTCAGTAGAAATATTGAAAAGAGTCGGTGAAACAGAGCGAGAATGTGGCGATGGATTATTGGTGGTCGTGTAGCAAGTGGAGTTGGCTGTTGCTTTCTAGATTTAATTATTCAACTGCAGCCCTCCCTTCGTTTTGCCCAGCAACCCTATTCAGTGGGCGAGTCATGATACACAGTCAGAGCATATGGTATTTATATGCCTTCTGCAATCACCCTTGCCAACAGCCATAGCTAGAAGTTAGTTGCAGTCAATTACTGTCCGAATCCAACCAGAAAAAATAAGGGGAGAGAGAAGAACTAAGATGGTGAATATAGTGGTTGCAGTGGATGACAGCGAGGAGAGTATGAGGGCCTGTGAATGGGCCTGCAAACATCTCTTGGCAGCTCAAACAGACATCCAGCAGTCATATAACTTCATACTCCTCCATGTTCAACCAACTGTCTGTGTTTCCACGGGTCCTGGTAATTGTGTGCTTGCTTTCATCTGATTCACACATTTGTTTAAATTTCAAGAAAAGTTACATCCATTTTTCTTTAGATTCCTCTGTTTTCTGGAATATCAAGATATAGTGCTCTGCAACCTATGTTTTCTCCTTTGAATGTCTAGATGGAGCACTTCTTAACCTATAATCTCCTCTGAACAACATGCTTTCAGATAATAATTCAATTGATTCTTGAAATCCCTTGGTCATTTACATCTCTTTCTGATATTAGTCTGTATATATTGTGCTGCATATATTCCTAGCGATCATGTGTTCGAACTTCTTGAATTGCAAACGAAGAAGACTACCCAGAGGATATTGAAGCGAGCTATCAATATCTGCAATCGATATGGTGTGAAGGCAGAGACCCATGTCGTCATTGGCGAGGCCAAGGAGAGGATATGTGAAGCCGCGGCCACATCGGGGGCACATTTTCTGGTTGTGGGTAGCCATGGACATGGCACTTTTGTCAGGTATTTAATCACACTTGTCCTCAACATCTGTGCTCTTCGGCCTAATTTTGATGATGAATTGCGCTCTTAATTAAGTCGGTGTCGGTGTTATTGACAATTTGCAGAGCAATCAAGGGAAGTGTGAGTGATCACTGTGCTCGGAACGCTACCTGCCCTGTCGTGGTGGTCAACAAAAAGGTCCTTGAAGGGTAGAGAGGAGCGATTCGATCTTGTGCCTCTGACTTCCTTCCATGGCTGAAGGAAGGATTCTGAGCTTTTGGCATGCGGAAGGTTTTGTGAAGCTTGAGATTAAGAAGCAACAGCTTTAAAAGTAATTGGAGTATTATAATTAGTCTACTGATGTATGATCTGTTCAGCATGTCTTGTAAGGAGGATTCTACTAATTCTTGTTTGAGCTAATGCCTTGGATTTTATCATATTCTTTACCAATTTATAAATTAGGTAACCCAACAAAAATTT
This sequence comes from Pinus taeda, assembly GCA_000404065.3. NCBI lineage: Eukaryota > Viridiplantae > Streptophyta > Pinopsida > Pinales > Pinaceae > Pinus > Pinus taeda. Next base: position 6,082 of record APFE031661563.1, read on the forward strand.
TGCTTACGATTTTCCTTCCAAATAACCAGTGATCACATTCAGATAAAAAACACACCAGCAAAATACAGTCATCTTGTGAAAAATCAGTGGAACCATAAATCCAAATCCATGGCAAATAATGAAATAAAATAAAGAAGTTCAAGTTCAACTGCACCATGCGTTCTAACTGAGCAAAACTTCGACTTGTCTACTGGCAAAATCCCATTTTCCAGAGCCGTTACAACAATTAATAGTTGATTTCACTAAACCGATTTACAAACCGATTTAATAGTTGCTCACCAATCTCTTAGGAATTTGAGATTATTCCAATTTTAATGTGAGCAGTCATTAAGGAATAGGGAAATTTCAACATAATTCCCGTAACAATATAAGTTTTCCACTACTCTTTAATATGTGAGAATATTACATCCTTTTTGTTTTCCTTTGCAAGAAGTATAAGGTATTCTTCATATGTGAGAATTTGGCCCACCGAAGAAGTATAAGGTAGGTTGTGTTGTTTCATTACTTAACCACGCATCCGGTAGAACCATGGGAAAGAAGAAACAGGGTGGTTTCCCGAGACAATTGTTATCGATCACTCTCTTCGGGCCTACTAGTAGGTGATTAGAGGGGTTTTAGTTAAAAGGAAGGGTTTCAGGTCATCTGTTAGGCCCGACAATGAAAGAAAGAGATTCCAAAGTTTTAATTGAAGATGAATGGTTGTTAATAGAAATCCGATATAGCTTTTTTAATCCATCCTATGATAAATGATCTGGTTTCCACATAAAATAAACTGGAAAGGCACCAAATTAGTTCATCTCCTTCACCACATGATATGAATTTTAAAATACCATTTCATATAGTCTGAAATGCAAAATTAGTAATCACGGAAAGAAGCATCATATTAACCAAGTACCCAATTTCTTATGCATTTGACTAACAAGCTAAGTTGTGACCTATACATTCCTTGATGGTTCAATCCATTCTGTTGAGCCAGTCCATCAGGTTATGAAATCAAAGTCAGTGCCATGAACGTGAAAGAAGTTTCCCATGAAAGATGAAAGAAGTCTCATGAGATTGAAGATGGATTGGCAGTTTAGACAAGCAAGTAGGAGGAGCCCAAATCCCCTTCTTGGGAGGATTAGCGGTTTAGAGAGGGATTGGCACGTTTCATGTCCAGTTCATCTAGGGAAGAGCCTAAAGCGAGAGTGGTGAACCACTTGAATATTCGATCTATCTATATTATATAAGAGTCAATTTCTTCGTGCTTTTGGAACGTTTTGAGTGGCTTAGTTGAAATGGAAATAAGGCCCACATGGTCCGTCCTCCTAGTTCAATACATTCCATCGATATCATCGTGTGTATATGTCCTCTATTGTGTTCGTTATGTGCTCGCGAGCTAGAATTCATTTCCTTCCTATGGTTAGGTTCGTGCTTTAATACCTATGGTTCAGTGTTGCCTGCCTTTAGGAATCTTAGGAGGGGAGATATGGCATCTATGAACCCTTCCTTTACTTACGAGTATACAATACTTTACTTACTTATTGCCTTACCTTATGAATTCTTCTAGGTAACAACACATATTACCTTCTGATATCGGTAAACCTTGCCCATATGATGCAGGAATTAGAACCTATTGCTGAAGCCAGGAATCATGGATACTCTTGAGCGGGATGGGCTCCTGTGGGGGCAGATTCTAATCAGGATCTACGGAGACCATTTGAATGGCTTGATAAGCAACATCAAATACAAAAAAAGGTATAACTAACCCTACATATCCATTTCCTAACGCAAATGTTGATGGGTCAGCCTGAGGGGAATCAGGGTAATGGACAAGCCTGGAAAGGGAATTGATTTCCTAGAGAACCGAAACCACCCAAAAGGAAAGGTGTGCGAGTCCCACATTGTAAGTTGATTCTGCACTGTTATTTTCACCTATATACACAGGGAACTAATTGCGTAGAGAACCGAAACCACCCAAAAGGAAAGGCGTGTGAGTCCCACATTGTAAGTTGATTCTGAACCATTAATTCCACCTATATATACGTCTATAAGAGCATCACCGGCAACAGCAAAACAAATAGCCTAGAAAAGAGGTGCTAGGTAGGTGCCATTCACGCAGGTCAGGTAGTGCCATTCAGTTAGGGAGGTCAGGCCACCTGAGATCATTCTGATGTGTTTCTTGGGCACACATTTCCGATAATTGCAGGAAGAACCTCTTACAAATCAATCAAATCACTCTGCCTCGGAAAGAGAAAGAGAGATGTATATATCTGAGGGGTAGAGGCGTAGTATGAATATTATTCTCCTTCCTTGTGCGACCTCTTGTAAATCAATCAAACCACTTTGCATATATAAATAAAATAATGTAATAGGTTGTTATAAATATACAGTTGAACACTGTAAATATAAACGATCTACAAATATACTCCAATCATAACCCTCCATCCTCCTGTCCAGTCCTAATACACTCTAATACTGTAAATGAAGGTGCGGGCGATCGTAAGAGGGTTATATTTAAAACAAAACATGAAAGCAGTCTGGACAACTTATTTTGCTATAAATTTAATGAATCACAAGCATAGTGGAAGACGAAAATGCTAGGAAAGAAGGTCGACTAGCCAAAACTTAGAATCCAATAACAAAATAGAAAACTGCACATAACCACTAACATACAACATACACAAACAGACGTAGACCCTCGAACAAGGAAAGATTAATCAGCAAGCATAAATAGTCCAAGTAATATCTAATATACAAGCAATTGAATGAAACCTTCAAATCCCATCCAGATTCTATGATCTCGATGCAGATAGAGATGATCCCAATCCATCCATCCTATCCCATCATAAGTCCATCTTCATCTCATCTTTTTGCTTTGACTAGACGACCTGTAAAACATATATTTTCCATTCATATATGACATAACAATAAATAATAACACACAATTTAGGTCAGTGGGTTGGACAACTCAATTTAATCAACCAATTTCAAAGTGAAGATTCCCAAGAAGTCATGTGTTCAAGTCAGTGAAGGCCCTCTTTATCAAGAGTAAATGTTGTACTCTGGCGGCTGCAACCTCTACCCTTGGTGCCATTCAAGGAACCCTAGATGCGATTGTGACAAGCACCGATTTCCAAGACCATTTTTCATTTAAAAAAATAGTAATCACACAATTTCCTCTAGATATTTTAGCTTGCTGGGCTTTCAAGTAGCAAATTATTCTATGAAATGATATGAAATTACTGAGAATGAGATTATACCCTGCCATGTAAGTTAAACATACATACATATTCTCTTTGTCTGCAACATTCATAATTCACCTTTTTATAGCATTACCAAATCATGCTCTGAGACTCCTCATCTGCAAATACTATTAATGGAAGCCTTGAGTGTTCTTTGCAAAATTTGCCTTTTTATAGCATTACCAAATCATGCTCTGAGATCCTCATCTACAAATACTATTAATGGAAGCTTTGATCGTTCTCTACAAAAATCACATAGCAGAACTCCATCATAAGCAATAACAAAGAAAGGAATTACTGAATACATATACAAACAAATATTAAGATAAGTTGTAGATAATTTAAGAAGCTCACAGACTAACAATCACTCCATGCATAAGGGCCTGGAACAAATATAAGATAGGAAAAGGGTGACAGAGACAAAATATACACGTGGAAAGCTAACATAATATAAATAAAAATGTGGTGGCCAAATCACCATATCATGTTCACGAATCTGCAATACAAAAACTTCGTTACAGTGTCAATGTAGAGGTAATTACTAAGCAAAAAAAATTGCAATAGATGATATTCCTTACCTGCTGTTTTGAAATCTGAATGCCGACTAATTAGTCACGTCCCATTTTCCCATGTCAGAACGAGTATACACATTATTCATATGAGACTTCCATTAGAGTATGGATCAGATTTGGGTTGTCCTTTGACAATGGTTGTAGAGCCAGAAAAACCAAAGGTAAAGCCTTTGAAAGTGGCCATTAGCTCAAAACAGAGGCATAAAAAACCAGCAGATTACCATGAGATATTTTTAACCATGGCCTATTCAATAAAATGCAAAATATGATAATTACACGTGGATAAGAAGTTAATAATCTTTTGATCACTTTTAAACAAACTTTAGGTTTCTTTTTAAACAAATTGAAATTTTTAAAAATGAAAATTTTAAAATTTTAAATAAGACTAGAATAGTTCGACACATGATATCATACCACACACCTGTAGAAATACAGGAAGAAATACGGGCATCGCATGGGGCCATGTTTTGACCACCTGTCCACACTAGCAGAACATGGACATGCATGTTTCCAAGGCAGCTGACATCTTATGCGTCTGTGTGTCCATTATACCTGTAACTCACTGCCATTTTGTGTTCGTTTATGTCATTTTATCTAGTGAAGTTTCTCCATTCCATTCGAAGTAGATTACTCTAGCAACAACCGATTAGTTGCATGGCGACACGTCTGTCAGCATTTCCTATAGTTTTCAAGAAACTTTATTTAATGACAATAACAAGCCTGAGGTGGGATGTGTAGGATGGCTCACCATTTATAGTCAGAGATGATGTTGATCCTAGCTTGTGTGTTATTTTGCATGGTTTTGATGCTCATGTCCATGACGAGATATTTTATGCTCTAGTCAGTAAAGGTAGTTCCCCAACTACACTCATTTTCAGAGCACCGGATCAGTAGCCAGCAGGAGGAGCACAAGAAGTGGTGTAGTTATGTGGAGCACACACCCCTCATATCCTATTGTTGTGGATCCAGTGGTTGATTTGTTTATTCTGTTGACAGTAGCTTCCGAGGAGAAAGTAGTTGATTATACAGAGGTAGATCAAAACCATACTCTACAAGAACAATAGTAAATCCAGCAACTCCAGACCCAACAAATCCAACAACTCAAGACCCAGACCCAACATCTAGTAGAACCATTAGTTCATCCACCACCAATAGCATAACCAGAGCTACTTGTTCCAGTCCTAGCTCCTCGTTCCAGTCCTAGCTCCCCTTTGATTGGTCCCATGTTTCCCACAACAATGGTTGATGTATATGAAACAGGAGTAAGAGATGCTACAATTGGGGTTGTTGCTTCATCATATTGATACCCACCACCAGCAAGGGGGATAGAGATAAAGTCATTAGTAGCACACCTAGTTATATATTATGGTGTTTGAGCAGACTACCAAACCCCCGAGAAGTTGATAAAGATAGATGAAAGTTTAAACTACCACCACCTGTTGATCTACCATTAGCTTCTATCCACTAGCACCGACACGAGTAGCATCCATCATAGGTGGCTTAGCTAGTCTTGACAATCCAGACCACACTACAAAAGTGGTAGATAGATCTGTAGGCACCAATAGACCTATCGATCTATGTTGCGAGCGATGACATCTGAATAGAGATACAGTTCTCAACAAAGAAGGTGGGTTTTTCTTTGCTATTCAAATAAAGCAAGTGGTATCTAAAGCTTAAATTAAATAGAGAACCTTTTTTTGGTTCTTTTAGTAAAAAAATTCAAGCAAGCTCTTTCAATCCTTTCTGCTTGATTTTCAAATGAAGAATTTACCATGTACAGAAATGAACCAACAATTTATATATGGAAAAGTGAATACAAATAAAAATTCATAGCATGTGAACTATGATGCACAATACCAATGTTGCATCCATTACATTGAGGTTGAGCTTATCCATCCATTGCTTTGCTTTGAGGTTGAGCTTATGCATCCATTTCTTTGAGGTTGATCTTATGTTTGCTGGGTGTCGCGTGTTGGCAGATAGCATTAGAGCTACTGCATGCAGATAACCCACTGGAGCTGCCGCATGCAGATAGCCATGTGTCAGTAAATTCTCTCTGAAGTTCGTTCCAGTGAATTATATTTTGTTTGGATATAAAAGTATTTTGCACCAGAAAACTTTGGTATCAGAAGCGTTTGTCGCAACGTGGGTTTGTATAAAATACCTGACTTTGGATAAAAGAGTGTTGCCCCAAACTTGCTGTATTGGGGCACGTGAAGTTTTCGTTATTGGGGCACGTGAAATTTCCAATAATGGACGGAATGTTTTATCACTCAAAAAACTTTCATTAAAATTGAAATGAATTAACTGGCAAACATAAAACTTCGGCTAAATTTACATAGGCACTAAAAAATTTGGGTCAAAAAATAAACTAATTGTCGATCAATGATCGATCAATGGCTATAGCAGGGACTAATAACGTGACCAAGAGATCCATATGAGTTATTTTGAAAATAAGGAAGTTTATATACATATGTATATGGATGTTGTATATTTTAAGGATATGCACAATTATCATGTTTACTATTTCTTTTTGTCTATTAATTTGCGATGGAAGGAAATTGATTTGGTTAGTTTGGTGTTTATTATTGATTACAAGTTGGACCAAAAAGTGTTTTGAAACATATTGTTATTATATAAAATAATGGTCTATTGTAACAAAAAATGAATTGAAATAATCTTGAAGGGTAGCTTAGCAATCACTTCTATTGTGATAGTCTTTCTGTAGGGTGCCCAAAATATCATTTTAGGGAGTCAATGAAAAACCACAACTACATACTTTTAAACTTGTCTCATTAATGATGGGCCTAACATATAATCCATGAAGGCCAAGCAATATGAGCTAACTTTAGTAAGAAACTACAATAGAAGTTAGTGAGGCCCGAAAAACTATGGAGCTCTATTACTTTCTTAAAGGCCAGTAAATCATGAATGACTTGAATCTTGGTTAGATCCACATGCACACCATGGTCATTCCTAATGTATCCTAGATACAAAATTCTTTACATGTGGAATGAGTACTTCTCAAAAATGGCATATAGCTAGTGTTTTTGTAGGGTGAGCCAAAACTTGTTGAATGTGGTGCAAATTCTTAATCCGAGTTTTAATGAATATTAGGATATCTTACGTAAATTACCACTAAGGTATTTGTCAATGGTCACAAGAAATTAAAGTTTCTATCTTCACTGTGATTTTATTCAAACTTTTTGTATTATGTATTATGGAATGAAGAGCCTAGACACACACTCCATATCTTGTTTTTGGGTTTTAAAGAAGAAGCAATCACCGAACATTAGAAATGAGAACTTCATTAATTTTCATAGTGATGTGCCCATAGTTGACTTTTTCATTTGGTGATTCTTCAATGATAGAACCATACACCTCTACTTGAAAATATATTAATGTTCACTTGAGGCAAATTGATTAGGATATGAGGAAATCAATTCCGAATGGTTATCAGATCACTAGTTAAATGTGGTGGCATCAACAAATAGTGGTTGTGATTCATGTGCTTTTGTTATTTGTTGCTTTCATCTATCCTTGTCAATCCTTAGCTCATTAGTTTGTAGGTTTTTCCGAAGTGCCAAGATAGATATGTTGGCACTTGCCAACTCCAACAATAGAGAACTATTTGGAACAAGGACTTGTCTATTTTCACCTTCTTTTAATGTGCTCTTCAATCTAGTGATCATGTCATTGTTTCTCGCATTGTTATGGTACATCGACACTAGAGGGGTCGATGGATTAATTCAACATGGTGTTCAATTTCTTCATAAAGGTGTTGCTATTGATAGTCCAATGACTGTATGTGGTGCAGAAGAAAATAATGCGTGGAAAATCAACTTCTCAGTGACAACATTCTTTTCATGCGCTTTCAATCTCATGATCGTGTTGTTGCCTGACCTGCGAATTAACACTAGAGGGCTTGATGGATTGGTTAAACATGGTGTTGATTTTACGCTTAACGGTTTTTCTTTTGATAGTCCACATGTCCACCTACTACTTGTGGTGGAGAATCCAACGTTGCCTTTGCCTCACTAGGCGCCCCAAACCAGTTGTGGTTGCTTTTTTGTTTTTAAATTAACTAAAATTTTAAAAGCACAATTGTTGATGGTTTAATATGGGAACCATAGCCAGCTAGAATTGTTTTATTGAGACATTTATCACATGATCATCCATATGTTAGTTCCTTTGCAATCCCTCTATTCATTCCCTATCAATCCAACCTTTTATCTCGAATTGCAAGAATTTTGCGCTGACAAACTTCTATATTTTCACTACATCACATGAGCATTGCTTTAAGGAAATTCTAGGCATCTAAATTTTTCTTGCTAGGAAGGGTACTAGGATGATGTTGTCACCTTTACCATTTCTACCATCTTTCGTTATTGACTACCTAGTTCTTAATTTTGTTGGAATGGGTTGTATTTAACCTCAATTTAAAAATTGACAATCATCCTCAATTGTTCTCGTTGATGTTTACAACTAATAATTTATTAATATTATATCTTTAATGTGATCTAGCACAAAATTTAGTAATCTAAAGAAGTCCTGTAATCCTAATTGTGTAGAAGTTTCACTTCTATTTTTTTAATTTGATATATATATATATATATATAATATATATATTATATATAATAATATATATATATATTTAAACTTGAAAAATCATAAATTTTCATTCTTTGTTCTTTTTATGATACAAATGATTTATCAATTAAAATTTTTATTTTAGTAAATTATTATTTGTTATGATAAGTGTATATTTCAGTGAGAGACATTGAGGGGGGTGAGGGCTTGGTGGTTGGAACCCTAGTTGTCATAGTCATCGTTTTTATGTTGCCAAGCCTTGGATCTCTGTCATCCTAATGGTTTGTTCGCCCTAGCCGCTGCCAAACATTGTCGCTGGCAGTTTTTCACCTTCCTTGAGTAGAGTTAATTGTTGCTGCATGTGTCAGTGTTATTCATGGCTTGACTCTTTTGGGGCCTCAATGGCTTTATGTTGCCTTATTTCTGTAACAAATAAAATATATAAATAATATAAATATATTGTAAAAGATAATAAACATAAATAATAGTTAAGTTAAGCTAATAATTAGGTTGAAGAGGCATGTCTAATAGG
>APFE031661563.1:16251-29602 GCA_000404065.3 Pinus taeda
CAAGCTTCTTGTTCTCATTGTAAATCATTATCATTCTTATTCTTATTCATATATTTAATATAATATTTATATCCTTAACGGATATCTTGATATTCCAAGTCTTTTGGGGTAATTAATTTATAGAAGGAACTTTGATAGCTTCAATTTCTGTTGCGGTGTTCGAGGAAGCTTGTTACAATCACACATGCATTGCTTCAAACAAATTCCAAACATTTATAATTTTGAAGCTAGCAAAGGTATTGGAATAATGTTACCACCATCATTCCTTCCTTACTAACTAATAGGCTATTGATTATGTTAAAATAGACTATATTAACCCCAACTTATAAATTAGCACTCGATAAATAGTTCTCCCTAATATTTATAGTGAATCATTTATTAACACCGTATCTTTAAAATCTACTACATCTTTAATGTCTACTACAAAATTTAGCAACATAAAAAAGTCACGTAATCCTTATTGTGTACATTTTAATACCTGTTTAAAAGCATGTTATATTGTAACCAGTTTGATAAAAAAACTTTTGACCTCTCAAATTTTACTTCTAATTTTTTAAGTTGGAATATTGATATTGCTTTCTGTTTTGCGAATATATATACAATTTTGTTTAGGATTTAAAATGGTTTGTGATGGGGCCTTCCATTCAAATGTAAGTCTTTCCTTACTTCCAATTATATAAAGTTTTTCAATGTAAAAAGTGAAATAGATAATAAAAAAAGTGTGATTATTTTAAAGGAAAATGTTTAATATCCACTTTTTCTTCTCTTTATTATATGTATGGTTTTAATGTGTTGTTTTTGGCTATATTGTTATTTATTATGATAAATGTTGTAAGCAAGTTTTTCGGATTAATCACATCATAATTATTTGTTCGACATCTCAAATCAGCTAATGTAGTTCATATTTAGGACAAAGGTTGTTTTTAGGATTTCCACTTAATTATTTTGGTAGATTTTTCCATTTATTTGATATTTGGTTTATATTACAAAGATATTATTTTATAATTTGAATGAGTATGATAACTAAAAATATGTATTTCTTTAAATCCAAAAAAAATAAAAAAGTGTATCTCTATAAATTTACTAAGAAAAGACAAATCCCTTATCATATACTGTATATATTATTATTATTATTATTATTAAAAAATAAATTTTAATTAGGTATCTACGAAATTACAATGACAATGGAAAACAGGAAAATAATAATAAATAAAATAAGGGTAAAGCAAATTAAAATATTTTATAAAAAATGGTAGCAATATATACATTCTACTATGTTATTGAGGATAAACCAATTTTATTTTAAAATATAAAAAAAGGTTAAAAGTAATTAACTATTGGTTAATTAAAGATATATTTTACACAAACCTCTTTTTACGTCATGGAGACAACGTCACAGGAGTCAGTGATATTCTGCAAATCATTGCGAAAGGCATTTAGCTATTAAAAAATCACCCGCCCACGTGACGTAATTATTTTTGGTTGGTACACCTAATAGAATGTGAGGACCAATGCATTGAATTTGGAGGTGGTAAAGTAACTAAAGAACTTTATTCACATCATCCATTTATTCGCCAAACATATTCGATTACTGAATGCGATATTTGTCGGTCATCTTCAATACTTTGTTATCAAATGGCCATCTTAGAAAAGAAATCAACAACCCCACATGCATAGTTATTAACATGCTTGGTTAAGGATAGGCATAACATATCCTCCATGGAGATTGACTCATAGGGTCTATTTGTTGAGGTAGGTAGAGGAGTGTACAACCTTGATTTCTTAATGACAGGTTTGGCAATGCATTATCTAATATACTTGTTAACATCTTCTTGGAGCTTTCGATTATATGAGTACTTTTGTAGCACTAACACTAACCTCTCCAAATTGAAGTGCCCTACCACTTAACTATAATGTGCCTCCCAAATCAGTGCCTGACACTCACATGAAGGAACGCAAACATGACCTAGATGGCATATAATTCCATCATCAAGGTGAATGTTTGAAACTTGTTTAACTACAACCAATATACAATAGGAAACAATGAAGTCAAGTTCATTATCATACAATTAGGACCACATAGAAGTCCCATTTACATAAGAGTTAAGAACCATGATTAACACCACAATGGAAGGTTGATTGAGACAACTTGCAATGTGGATTGTGTTGTCCTTCAATGAATTTAACATTTAAGTGGCATTACTGCAAATATGTGGACCACTTATGATGACAGACATTATGCAAGTTTCCTTGTGTCTACATGAATTACAATAACTTGTGATCATTGTGGTTGATCCTTTCCTTTCCCAAAATGTCATACTTCCACTGTCAAGATGCTTGCATAATGGAGTACATCTCCTTATAAAAAATGTAGTAATGAAAATTCTTGTCAAAGAGTGCCCCATTCTAGTAGGCCATTGAATGTACATGATGAATCAACACTACATTGATAGAATAATCTAAAGAAATTTAGTCTCAACCTAAAGGGTTATTGTAATTCTCACGAAATCAGGACCGATGTCGAATATATGCAAAATTTAGATCCTTAAATGGTTTTCAAAGTGAAGATTCCTAAGAAGTCATGTGTTCAAGTCGATAAAGGCCCTCTTTATTAGGAGTACACGTTGTACTTTGGCGGCTGCAACCTATACCCTTGGTGCCATTCAAGGAACTCTAGATGCAATTGTGACAAGCACCGATTTCCAAGACCATTTTTCATTTAAAAAAATAGTAATCACACAATTTCCTCTAGATATTTTATCTTGTTGGGCTTTCAAGTAGAAAATTATTCGATGAAATGATATGAAATTATTAAGAATGAGATTATACCCTGCTATGTAAGTTAAACATACATACATATTCTCTTTGTCTGCAACATTCAGAATGCGCCTTTTTATAGCATTACCAAATCATGCTCTCAGAGCCTCCGCATCTATAAATACTATTAATGATAGCCCTGAGTGTTCTCTGCAAAATATGCCTTTTTATAGCATTACCAAATCATGCTCTGAGCTCCTCATCTACAAATACTATTAATGGAAGCTTTGAGCATTCTCTGCAAAAATCACATAGCAGAACTCCGTCATAAGCAATAACAAAGAAAGGAATTACTGAATACATATACAAAAAAATATTAAGATAAGTTTTAGATAATTTAAGAAGCTCATAGACTAACAATCACTCCATGCGTAAGGGCCTGGGACATATATAAGATAGGAAAAGGGTGACGAAGACAAAATATACACGTGGAAAGCTAACCCAATATAAAGAAAAATGTGGTGACCAAATCACCATATCATGTTCACGAACTTACAATACAAAAACTTTGTTACAGTGTCAATGTAGAGGTAATTACTAAGCAAAAAAAATGCAACAGATGATATTCCTTACCTACTGTTTTGAAATCTGAATGCCAACTAATTAGTCACCTCCCATTTTCCCATGTCAGAATGAGCATACACATTATTCATATGAGACTTCCATTAGAGTATGGATCGGATTTGGCTTGTCCTTTGAAAGTGGCTGTAGAGCCAGAAAAACCAAGGGTAAAGCCTTTGAAAGTGGCCATTAGCTCAGAACAGAGGCATAAAAAACCAGCAGATTACCGTGAGATATTTTCAACCATGGAATATTCAATAAAATGCAAAATATGATAATTACATGTGGATAAGAAGTTAATAATCTTTTGATCACTTTTAAACAAATTTTAGGTTTCTTTTTAAACAAATTGAAATTTTTAAAAATGAAAATTTTAAAATTTTAAATAAGACTAGAATAGTTCGACACATGATATCATACCACACACCTGTAGAAATACAGGAAGAAATATGGGCACCGCATGGGGCCATCTTGTGACCACTTGTCCACACTAGCAGAGCATGGACGTGCATGTTTCCAAGGCCGCTGACATCTTATCCGTCCATGTGTCCATTATACCTGTAACTCACTGCCATTTTGTGTTCATCGCTGTCATTTTCTCTAGTAAAGTTGCTCCATTCCATTCGAAGTAGATTACTCTAGCAACAATTGAGTAGTTGCATGGCGACACGTTTGTCGGCATTTCCTACGGTTTTCAAGAAACTTTATTTAATGACAATAACAAGCCTGAGGTGAGATGTGTAGCATGGCTAACCATTTATAGTCAGAGCTGATGTTGATCCCAGCTTGTGTGTTATTTTGCATGGTTTTGATGCTCATGTCCCTGGCGGGATATTTTATGCTCTAGTTAGTAAAGACAGTTCCCCAACTACACTCATTTTCAGAGCACTGGATCAGTAGCCAGCAGGAGGAGCATAAGAAGTGGTGTAGTTATGGGGAGCACATGCCCCTCATATCCTATTGTTGTGGAAGCAGTGGTTGATTTGTTTATTCGGTTGACAATAGCTTTCGAGGAGAAAGCAGTTGATTATGCAGAGGTAGATCAAAGCCATACTCTACAACAACAATAGTAAATCCAACAACTCCAGACCCAACAAATCCAACAACTTTAGACCCAGACCCAACATCTAGTAGAACCATCAATTCATCCACCACCAATAGCATAACTAGAGCTACTTGATCTAGTCCTAGCTCCTCGTTCCAGTCCCAGCTCCCCTTCGATCGGTCCCATCTTTCCCACAACAGTGGTTGATGTATGTGAAGCAGGAGTAAGAGATGCTGCAATTGGGGTTGTTGCTTCATCATATCAATACCCACCACCGGCAAGGGGGACAGAGACAAAGTCATTAGTAGCACACCCAGTCATATATTATGGTGTTTGAGCAAACTACCAAACCCCCAAGAAGTTGATAAAGATAGATGAAAGTTTAAAGTACCGCCACCTGTTGATCTACCACTAGCTTCTATCCACCAGCACCGGCATGAGTAGCATCCATCATAGGTGGCTTAGCTAGTCTTCAGAATCCAGACCACACTACAAAAGTGGTAGACAGATCTGTAGGCACCAATAGACCTATCGATCTATGTTTCAGGCAATGACATTTGAATAGAGATATAGTTATCAACAAAGAAGGCGGGTTTTTCTTTCTTGTTCAAATAAAGCAAGTGGTATCTAAAGCTTAAATTAAAAAGAGAACCTTTTTTTGGTTCTTTTAGTAAAAAATCTCAAGCAAGCTCTTTCAATCCTTTCTGCTTGATTTTCAAATGAAGAATTTCCTATGTACAGGAATGAACCAACAATTTATATATGGAAAAGTGAATACAAATAAAAATTCATAGCATGTGATGTATGATGCACAATACTAATGCTGCATCCATTACATTGAGGTTGAGCTTATCCATCCATTGCTTTGCTTTGAGGTTGAGCTTATGCATCCATTTTTTTTAGGTTGATCTTATGTTTGCTGGGTCTCGCATGTTGGCAGATAGCATTAGAGCTGTCGCATGCAGATAGGCCACTGGAGCTGTCGCATGCAGATAGCCATGTGGCAGTAAATTCTCTCTGAAGTTAGCCATGTGGCAGTAAATTTTCTTTGAAGTTCGTGTCAGTGAATTATATTTTGTTTGGATATAAAAATCTTTTGCACTAGAAAACTTTGGATATCAGAAAAGTTTGTCGCAACCTGGGTTTGTATAAAATACCTGACTTTGGATAAAATAGTGTTGCCCCAACCTTGCTGTATTGGGGAACGTGAAGTTTTCGTTTTTGGGGCATGTGAAGTTTCCAATAACGGATGGAATGCTTTATCACTAAAAAAACTTTCATTAAAATTGAAATGAATTAATTGGCAAACATAAAACTTCGGTTAAATTTACATAGGCACTATAAAATTTGGGTCAAAAAATAAACTAATTGCCGATCAACAATCGATCGATGGCTATAGCAGGGACTAATAACGTGATTAAGAGATCCATAGGAGTTAGTTTGAAAATAAGGAAGTTTATATACATATGTATATGGATGTTTGGATGTTGTATATTTTAAGGATATGCACAATTATCATGTTGACTATTTCTTTTTGTCTATTAATTTGTGATGGAAGGAAATTGATTTGGCTAGTTTGGTGTTTATTATTGATTACAAGTTGGACCAAAAGGTGTTTCGAAACTTATTGTTCTTATATAAAATAATGGTCTATTGTAACAAAAAATGAATTGAAATAATCTTGAAGGATAGCTTAACAATCACTTCTATTGTGATAGTCTTTCTATAGGGTGCCCAAAATATCATTTTAGGGAGTCAATGAAAAACTACAAATACATAATTTTAAACTTGTCTCATTAATGATGGGCCTAACATATAATCCATGAAGGCCAAGCAATATGAGATAACTTTAGTAAGAAACTACAATAGAAGTTAGTGAGGCCCGAAAAACTATGGAGCTCTATTAGTTTCTTAAAGGCCAGTAAATCATGAGTGACTTGAATCTTGGTTAGATCCACATCCACACCATGGTCATTCCTAATGTATCCTAGATACAAAATTCTTTACATGTGGAATGAGTACTTCTCAAAAATGGCATATAACTAGTGTTTTTGTAGGGTGAGCCAAAACTTGTTGAATGTGGTGCAAATGCTTAATCCGAGTTTTAATGAATATTAGGATATCTTACATAAATTACCACTAAGGTATTTGTCAATGGTCACAAGAAATTAAAGTTTCTATCTTCACTGTGATTTTATTCGAACTTTTTGTATTATGTATTATGGAATGAAGAGCCTAGACACACACTCCATATCTTGTTTTTGGGTTTTAAAGAAAAAGCAATCACCGAACATTAGAAATGAGAACTTCATTAATTTTCATAGTGATGTGTCCATAGTTGACTTTTTCATTTGGTGATTCTTCAATGATAGAACCATACACCTCTACTTGAAAATATATTAATGTTCACTTGAGGCAAATTGATTAGGATATGAGGAAATCAATTTCGAATGGTTATCAGATCACTAGTTAAATGTGGTGGCATCAACAAATAGTGGTTGTGATTCATGTGCTTTTGTTATTTGTTGCTTTCATCTATCCTTGTCAATCCTTAGCTCATTAGTTTGTAGGTTTTTCCAAAGTGCCAAGATAGATATGTTGGCACTTGCCAACTCCAACAATAGAGAACTATTTGGAACAAGGACTTGTCTATTTTCACCTTCTTTTAATGTGCTCTTCAATCTAGTGATCATGTCATTGTTTCTCGCATTGTTATGGTGCATTGACACTAGAGGGGTCGATGGATTAATTCAACATGGTGTTCATTTTCTTCATAAAGGTGTTGCTATTGATAGTCCAATGACTGTATGTGGTGCAGAAGAAAATAATGCAAGGAAAATCAACTTCTCAGTGACAACATTCTTTTCATGCGCTTTCAATCTCGTGATCGTGATGTTGCCTGACCTGCGAATTAACACTAGAGGGCTTGATGGATTGGTTAAACATGGTGTTGATTTTACGCTTAATGGTTTTTCTTTTGATATTCCACATGTCCACGTACTACTTGTGGTGGAGAAGCCAATGTTGCCTTTGCCTCACTAGGCACCCCAAACTAGTTGTGGTTGCTTTTTTGTTTTTAAATTAACTAAAATTTTAAAAGCACAATTGTTGATGGTTTAATATGGGAACCATTGCCAACTAGAATTGTTTTATTGAGACATTTATCACATGATCATACATATGTTAGTTCCTTTGCAATCCCTCTATTCATCCCCTATCAATCCAACCTTTCATCTCGAATTGCAAGAATTTTAAGCTGACAAACTTCTATATTTTCACTACATCACATGAGCATTGCTTTAAGGAAATTCTAGGCATCTAAATTTTTCTTGCTAGCAAGGGTACTAGGATGATGTTGTCACCTTTACCATTTCTACCATCTTTCGATATTTACTACCTGGTTCTTAATTTTGTTGGAATGGATTGTATTTAACCTCAATTTAAAAATTGACAATCATCCTCAATTGTTCTCGTTGATGTTTACAACTAATCATTTATTAATATTATATCTTTAATGTGATCTAGCACAAAATTTAGTAATGTAAAGAAGTCATGTAATCCTAATTGTGTAGAAGTTTCACTTCTATTTTTTTAATTTGCAATATATATATATATATATTTTGCAATAAACATTTTAAACTTGAAAAATCATAAATTTTCATTCTTTGTTCTTTTTAGGATACAAATGATTTATCAATTTAAATTTTCATTTTACTATATTATTATTTGTTATGATAAGTATATATTTTAGTGAGAGGCATTGAGGGGTGTGAGGGCTCTGTGGTTGGAACCCTAGTTGTCATAGTCATCGTTTTTGTGTTGCCAAGCCTTGGATCTCTGTCATCCTGCTGGTTTGTTCGCCCTAGCCACTGCCAAACATTGTCACTGACAGTTTTTCGCCTTCCTTGAGTCGAGTTCATTGTTGCTGCATGTGTCAGTCTTATTCGTGGCTTGAGTCTTTTGGGGCCTCAATGGTTTTATGTTGCCTTATTTCTGTCGTGGTGTTCGAGGAAGCTTTTTACAATCACACATGCATTGCTTCAAGCAAATTCCAAACATTTATAATTTTGAAGCTAGCAAAGGTATTGGAATAATGTTACCACCATCATTCCTTCCTTACTAACTAATAGGTTATCGATTATGTTAAAATAGACTATATTAACCCCAACTTATAAATTAGCACTCGATAAATAGTTCTCCCTAATATTTATAGTGAATCATTTATTAACACCGTATCTTTAAAATCTACTACATCTTTAATGTCTACTACAAAATTTAGCAACATAAAAAAGTCACGTAATCCTTATTGTGTACATTTTAATACCTGTTTAAAAGCATGTTATATTGTAACCAGTTTGATAAAAAAACTTTTGACCTCTCAAATTTTACTTCTAATTTTTTAAGTTGGAATATTGATATTGCTTTCTGTTTTGCGAATATATATACAATTTTGTTTAGGATTTAAAATGGTTTGTGATGGGGCCTTCCATTCAAATGTAAGTCTTTCCTTACTTCCAATTATATAAAGTTTTTCAATGTAAAAAGTGAAATAGATAATAAAAAAAGTGTGATTATTTTAAAGGAAAATGTTTAATATCCACTTTTTCTTCTCTTTATTATATGTATGGTTTTAATGTGTTGTTTTTGGCTATATTGTTATTTATTATGATAAATGTTGTAAGCAAGTTTTTCGGATTAATCACATCATAATTATTTGTTCGACATCTCAAATCAGCTAATGTAGTTCATATTTAGGACAAAGGTTGTTTTTAGGATTTCCACTTAATTATTTTGGTAGATTTTTCCATTTATTTGATATTTGGTTTATATTACAAAGATATTATTTTATAATTTGAATGAGTATGATAACTAAAAATATGTATTTCTTTAAATCCAAAAAAAATAAAAAAGTGTATCTCTATAAATTTACTAAGAAAAGACAAATCCCTTATCATATACTGTAATTATGATTATATTAATTATTAAAAAAATAAATTTTAATTAGGTATCTACGAAATTACAATGACAATGCAAAACATGAAAATAATAATAAATAAAATAAGGGTAAAGCAAATTAAAATATTTTATAAAAATGGTAGCAATATATACATTCTACTATGTTATTGAGGATAAACCAATTTTATTTTAAAATATAAAAAAGGTTAAAAATAATTAACTATTGGTTAATTAAAGATATATTTTACACAGACCTCTTTTTACGTCATGGAGACACCGTCACGATAGTCCGCAAATCATTGCGAAAGGCATTTACCTATTAAAAAATCACCCGCCAAACGTCTTATCTTATTTTTTATTTATTAGGATGATTATTATTGTCCACTCATATTTGTAATTTATAAATTAATTTTGTGATTTTAAATGAGAGAGCACTTCAACTTTGAATGGGAGTCTTTTTTTGTAATTGAATAAATATTGTAATAAAAAAATATGAATATGAGAAGTTGTGAAAGTAATTTCATTGAATTTAAAATTATCTTAACACAGTTTTATTATTAATCTAAATTTTGTATCAAATTTGATGTTAATAGTGTTATTATTTTGCGTTAATAGTGTTATTATTTTGTATTAAATTTGATGTGAGTCGTGTTATTATATATATATTTTTAAATATTATAAATTTGTTGGATTGTTTAACAAATTTTATTGTTTTATTTGATTAAAATATTGGAGGTCTCTTTTTCTTATGTAGATACAATGAGTAGAGCAATATCAATTAGGGATAATAACACTACAAACAATTGTAGCCAACAGAGTGGTTAAGGGCTTTGTAGTAACTATGTTGAACATAAGGGCTTTTGCATAATGGAGCACATCTCCTTATAAAAATTGAAGTAATGAAAATCCTTGTCAAAGAGTGTCCCATTGTAATAGGTCATTGAATGTACATGTGAATTAACACTGCATTGATAGAATAATCTAAAGAACTTGAGTCTCAATCTAAAGGGTTATTGCAATTCTCACAAAATAAGAACCACTGTGAAAGATATGCAACATTTTAGATCCTTAAATGGTTTTTGTTGTGACTCAACCCACATAAACTTGGCTTTGGCTTCACCCCAAGTCACGTAATATAAAGGCCAAGCAATATGAGACAACTTTAGTAAGAAACTACAATAGAATTTAGTGAGGCCCGAAAAACTATGGAGCTCTATTAGTGTCTTAAAGGCCAGTGAATCATGAATGACTTGAATCTTGGTTAGATCCACATGCACACCATGGTCATTCTTAATGTATCCTAGATACAAAATTCTCTACATGTGGAATGAGTACTTCTAAAAAATGGCATATAACTAGTGTTTTTGTAGGGTGAGCCAAAACTTGTTGAATGTGGTGCAAATGCTTAATCCGAGTTTTAATGAATATCAGGATATCTTACATAGATGACCACTAAGGTATTTGTCAATGGTCACAAGAATTTAAAGTTTCTATCTTCACTGTGATTTTATTCGAACTTTTTGTATTATGTATTATGGAATGAAGAGCCAAGACACACACTCCATATCTTGTTTTTGGGTTTTAAAGAAAAAGCAATCACCAAACTTTAGAAATGAGAACTTCATTAATTTTCATATTGATGTGCCCATAGTTGACTTTTTCATTTGGTAATTCTTCAATGATAGAACCATACACCTCTACTTGAAAATATATTAATGTTCACTTGAGGAAAATTGATTAGGATAGGAGGAAATCAATTCGGAATGGTTATCAGATCATTAGTTAAAGGTAGTGGCATCAACAAATAGTGGTTGTGATTCTTTTGTTATTTGTTGCTTTCATCTATCCTTGTAAATCCTTAGCTCATTAGCTTGTAGTTTTTTCCAAAGTGTCAAGACAGATATGTTGGCACTTGCCAACTCCAACAATAGAGAACTATTTGGAACAAGGAATTGTCTATTTTCACCTTCTTTTAATGTGCTCTTCAATCTAGTAATCATGTCACTGTTTCTCGCATTGTTATGGTACATCGACACTAGAGAGGTCGATGGATTAATTAAACATGGTGTTCATTTTCTTCCTAAAGGTGTTGCTATTGATAGTCCAATGATTGTATATGGTGGAGAAGAAAAAATTGCGTTGAAAATCAACTTCTCAGTGAAAACATTCTTTTCATGTGCTTTCAATCTTGTGATCGTGTTGTTGCTTGACCTGCGAATTAACACTAGAGGGCTTGATGGATTAGTTAAACATGGTGTTGATTTTACGCTTAATGGTTTTTCTTTTGATACTCCACATGTCCACCTACTACTTGTGGTGGAGAAGCCAATGTTGCCTTTACCTCACTAGGCGCCCAAAACGAGTTGTGGTTGCTTTTTTGTTTTTAAATTAACTAAAATTTTAAAAGCACAATTATTAATGGTTTAATATGGGAACCATAGCCAACTAGAATTGTTTTATTGAGACATTTATCACATGATCATCCATATGTTAGTTCCTTTGCAATCCATCTATTCATCCCCTATCAATCCAACCTTTCATCTCATGAGCATTGCTTTAAGGAAATTCTAGGCATCTAAATTTTTCTTGCTAGCGAGGGTACTAGGATGATGTTGTCACCTTTACCATTTCCACTATATTTCATTATTGACTACTTGGTTCTTAATTTTGTTGGAATGGATTGTATTTAACCTCAATTTAAAAATTGACAATCATCCTCAATTGTTCTTGTTGATGTTTACAACTAATCATTTATTAATACTATATCTTTAATGTGATCTAGCACAAAATTTGGTAATGCAAATAAGTCATGTAATCCTAATTGTGTAGAAGTTCAACTTTATTTTAAATTTAATTTTATATCTATATCTATATATAATATATAATATATATATATATATTATATAATATATATAAACATTTTAAACTTGAAAAATCATAAATTTCCATTCTTTGTTCTTTTTATGATACAAATGATTTATCAATTTAAATTTTTATTTTACTATATTACTATTTGTTATGATAAGTGTATATCTCAGTGAGAGGCATTGAGGGGTGTGAGGGCTCGGTGGTTGGAACCCTAGTTGTCAAAGTCATCGTTTTTGTGTTGCCAAGCCTTGGATCTCTGTCATCTTGATGGTTTGTTCGCCATAGCCACTTCCAAACGTTATCGCTGACAATTTTTCGCCTTCCTTGAGTCGAGTTCATTGTTGCTGCTTGTGTCAATCTTATTTGTGACTTGACTCTTTAGGGACCTAAATGTTGTTATGTTGCCCTGTTTCTGTTGTGGTGTCCGAGGAAGCTTGTTACAATCACACATGCATTGCTTCAAGCAAATTCCAAACATTTATAATTTTGAAGCTAGCAAAAGTATTGGAATAATGTTACCACCATCATTCCTTCCTTACTAACTAATAGGTTATCGATTATGTTAAAATAGACTATATTAACCCCAACTTATAAATTAGCACTTGATAAATAGTTCTCCCTCATATTTATAGTGAATAATTTTTTTTTTTTTCCATAAGGAAAATTTATAGTGAATCATTTATTAACACCATAGTCTACTACAAAATTCAGCAACATAAAGAGGTCACTTAATCCTTATTGTGTACATTTTATACCTGTTTAAAAGCATGTTATATTGTAACCAATTGGATAAAAAACTTTTGAACTCTCAAATTTTACTTCTAATTTTTTAAGTTGGAATATTGATAATGCTTTCTGTTTTGTGAATATATATAAAATTTTGTTTAGGATTTAAAATGGTTTGTGATGGGGCCTTCCATGCAAATGCAAGTCTTTCCATACTTCTAATTATATAAGGTTTTTCATTGTAAAAAGTGAAATAGATAATAAAAAAAGTGTGATTATTTTAAAGGAAAATATTTAATATCCATTTTTTCTTCTCTTTATTATATGTATGGTTTTAATGTGTTGTTTTTGGTCATATTGTTATTTATTATGATAAAT
>APFE031661563.1:56296-75071 GCA_000404065.3 Pinus taeda
CCTTTATACCAACATTTCAGAGAGCACATTCAGCGTAGTGCTGCCATGCATTTTTGCACATTTTGTATTTCAGCTCTCTTCTTGGACTCATACATAACCCTTCGGATTAAGGGGGGGAATGTTGGACACCTAATCCTAAATGCGTTAGTGTGGAAGCTAAACAGACTAAGCAGTCCAAGGGACCTTGGGATGTGAATCCCAACCGTCACCACATGTACTATAAATATGTATCATTTGTGAATAAAAATTGAATTACATGCTTTATCATTTATATCTTTCTCGCTCCCCATGTGTGTTTAACAAGACTAGTATGAGATACTCTAAAAAAATGGTTTTGTTGTTTAACATGTGGCTACTGAACTTTTTTTCTTCTTGGTTAAGAATCTCCTCCTCCGCCAAACGTTGGGTCTCTTTCAAATGGTCGGTGAACTTGTCAACAATGTTTTTTGTGATCCTCTTTTGAGATGTGGTGCTCTTAAGCCATGCAATGCCCACAAATACTCTAACATTACATGCTTCTGATGAAAAAAACTATATTCTCAAGTTCTCTCCTTACCTGGAGCTATACACATTCAAAAAATAAGTTACATTTCCTTGCAAACTGAAGATGCTATGCAAATTGGTAAAATAGAAAATGAAACAACAAATCCACTTCCTATTCAAAATATCCATGTACAATAAACTGTAATAGGTATAATCAAAGAGATCAGGAAGCACCTGAAAATGTTCTCCAAAAGGCACATCATGAAGACTAATAACTTCATTAATAATTTAGCCGCTTCCATTATCAAGCTTTAACTTTTGGCGGATACTTGTGATCTCAACACGAAACCTAGAAACACTTCCATTGAACTTCTACCAGATTTGTCTCTGGTATACCTTTTATTTGTAAATTTTCCATGTCATGGTTCCATAGTTCAGACAACCAGATTTCTCCATTATCTCTATCTAAGCGACCCCCATCATATAACTCCATGAGTGACTCTACGCGTTATTAGGAATTGCAAATTTTTTTTTAGTAGGGATGTCTTTTTGAGAAACAAGTAATGACTAAATTAGTAAGAGCCACTTCCCACATGTTGTTGAGTTTCATTGTTTATTATATTAGTTATGTAGCATGTTCTTACCAAAAAATCATCGACACTACAGTTTTTCCAAAACAATGTAAGGATCGGAACAATAACTTGACAAAAATGCTAAACAGGGAAATACCTTAGAATTGAGATACTTACATTGAAATGTAATGTTTGTGAATGGACCTTGGTCATGCTGGTTTCTTGAATCCTTGACAACTAAAAAGTATCCAAAATCATTGTTTTGAAGATCCCCTGAGTTTGTTGGTTCTTCATCCTCTACTATTTACATCTTTTGTGCAAGACTAAGTGCCCTATTCCTCCATAGTGCCATGATTGTCTTGTTTGACATACAAATTATAGTTTCTCATGAATGGGAAAGAAAGATATTTCAAATTTTGTTCAAATGTGAAACTATCTTGTCTCAAATCCATGCAAATTCACTCTTTCTTTTCAATTTTCTTCATTGGAATTCATGCAAATCAATCCTCTTTTGGTGATCTGATATTACTTTTGCCATTTTTACAAGCGACAAAATACAATGTATGGTTGTTCTGATGAGAAAAGAACTCAATGTGTACCTGCATGGAACATTGTAGGAAACAAAGGATTGAAAATGGAACTTGAGTCTTCCCTTTTCATCTATGTACTTTTCACCATGGCTAGCATCTAGGCTTCTTCCTCTAACAAGGAACATGGCCAGAGATGGACTACCCATTGATGCTAAGGAAGGAGGTGACTCCACTATTTTCCCTGTATCTTCCAACAGGAAGGAGAATTTGATTTTATGTCCAAAGATATTTGCATAAAAACATAACATCCTTGCAGATAAGAATAAGTTACCCTACAAAACATAAATTCACTTGAGATCTCTATGTTCCAGTATGTTACTTGCAGTAAATCATGAAAACGTATCTAAGGCATATATACCTGAAGAGGCATTTTGCATTTCAAGTAGCATGAAAAATCATTAACCAAGAATTCCTCCCTTAGAAGTCAAAATAGCTTATGGAATGGTGAAATTTCCTAAGGTGAGTGTCGAGCAGTATACATACAATTATATCTCATTCTCATGATGTCTAGACAAATAGCGAAATGCAATGAGCTATACTATGCCAAGGAAAAGACATATATCTACTTGAGATTTTAATGTCACATGATGAATACGTTTTTTCCAACTTAATTTTCCATCTTTGTTATGTTTGAGTAACCACATCAGGACCCTCTGTATTTGTCAAAAATATCGTAAGGTATAACTTTTATTAACAAGATTTTGTCGGTCTTCCCTGGAGTGGAATCCCCAAATCAGTCAATTACTATGAAGTAAATTTCATAAAATTGATCTTGGCATACCCTAGAGATGTAGCCTCCACAAAAGGCCCTTTAAAGTCGGAGACTTCTACATCCATCATAAGTGAAGGCTCTTGTGTAGCATCATATTCAGATACTTCTGTATAATTTTTAGGAGAATGAAATTCGACATGGAAATCATGAATAGAAACATGAAGAAACACATAACCTCAATCACAAAAATATCTGGACAGTTTTATGCACAAAAAAAAAAAATTATATATCTAAATTGTAGCAAGAGCATCCAAATATGAAATAGATATGATTTAAAAGAAAAAAAATATGCATTCCCATTTGTGACATAAAATGTCGCAGGTGCAGAATACATTGAAAAAACTCAACCCTACATCTTGGGGAGATGTGTCCCTTATGGTCTTCTAAACACGTAATCTGCCCCTTTAGCTAGTGGATATAACAAAGCAAAACATAGTGATATGCATCACTATCCATAGAAGAAGATGATGTAAACCATATGTTTATCTTCAACACAAATCTAACCTAGGATTCTTGTATACAAAAAATTGCCTCTCCCTAGCTCTTTGTAAATCTTGATCTCAAAGTAGTCTCTTTAATCCTCCAAGCTAATATATTGTTATTTCACCATCTTGGTGAAGTCATTGGGAATGTGGATCCAAACGTATGGCCGGAAAATATCATCATAGTAGATAGTAGCAATGCCATCACTTCATAAATGAGCATATGAAGTGTATATCTTTCTGCACTCCAAGGTCTTTCCCTTATCTGCAAACCATGGGTCTCTTTGTTAGATTATTCACCATCATATTTAGCCCCCTCACTTATGTACACATGGAAATTTCATTGCACTAAAATATACCTCACCTTGTATGCACTTTTGGATGATGTGTACTCACCCAAACACTGAAAAAACCTAGTGCGCTAGAGCCCCAATAGAGAAGACAACTACCTATTTGAACAGACTAGATAAAATGATTTAAGATAAGAATAATATATTTATGGCAATGAATGTATATTACTTTTTGAATATAGTATTTTCATATAGCTGCTCAATCTAGAGAAATATAGGAGTTGATAGGAGATGTTTATCTGAGAGAGCTCTGTGGAAGAAAGGGCCATTGCCCATATTTATCAAGAGATTTCCATGAATATGATTAGTTGCTCGGCTTGTAGCTCAAACTTGATTGCAAATTCTCATCCCCACTTGCCCTTCTCCGTGACGACTCGATAACCACCCAAGTATAGGAGACATGCTTGTCTTCTCCCATGAAGACCAGGAAGGGCCAAAATGTGCTTAGAGATATCATTGTAGCTCTTATTCCCTGGTGGTTCTTTTTCTGGTACAAGGTCAGTGTCTACATCAACCAATTAAGTATCCAATAGATTGAGGTCCCACAAACTAAACACATCAACCCATACAAAACCAACTGAAAATGTTTTGAGTAGATCTGTACCCTCTTTTTCTGCGCTGAAGAAAGAAATTAATGAAACATTCAACACCGGTAAAAGATCACCTGCTACAGGAAGAGAAGTGACCATGTTGTTTCCTCTAAGAATAGGAAAGATTTTGGTAGCTCAAAACCTAATGGTGCAACATCAAACTCAGTTGTATTTTCTTTAGACAACTCAGATACTAAGAAACTCCATTTACCCACAACAATGAAAGGTGTTACTGTGATAATTCAATCAAAGGACAAGTCATCCAAAGGTTCCTTATATCAGATACTAACCTTCCAAAGGTAGCAAATACTATTGGTGTTCATGTTGTTCAGAGAGGGAAAGGAAATGACCTGACTACTCGTGTTGGAAATGCCAAGTCAAAGGGAAATACATTAGTTGATGCTTCAAAGAAACATAATGATGAAGTTGTATTACTGGAATCTAGTAAACCAAATAGTATTAAAGCTCTTAGGCCAAAAGTTTTAGCTCGAAATAAAGAACCAGAAACTACTATTTTAGATAATGATTGGCAATGTAAAATTGCAGGAAGAGGAGGAAAGAAAACAACTTGAAGAATTAAAGATACAAAGACAAAAAAGAATTGTAGCAAGACGAAGTTCAAGTCCAACTTCATCTTCATCAACTTCTCGATCAATGAAGCAAAATCAAGCTAATCCAGGACAAGAAAGAAAATTATTATCTCCAACGATTAAAATATAGCTAAGCCTTGACAGGCAAGAAAATTATTAACTCCAACTCGTCAAAAGGGCGTATGTCTAGAAACTTGAGCCCTGGTGGTTCTTTTTCTGGTACAAGGTCAATGTCTACATCAACCAATGAAGTAACCAATGGATTGAGGTCCCACAAGCTAAACACATCAACCCATACAAGACCAACTGAAAATGTTTTGATTAGATTTGCACCCTCTTTGTCTAAGCTGAAGAAATAAATTGATGAAACATTTAACATCGGTAAAATATCATCTGCTACTAGGAAGAGCAGTGACCATGTTGTTTCCTCTAAGAATAGGAAAGAAGTTCGTAGCTCAAAACCTAATGGTGCAACATTAAACTCAGTTGCATTTTCGTCAAACAAATCAGATACTAAGAAACATCATTTACATGCAACAAGGAAAGGTGTTACTGTGATAAGTCAATCAAAGGAGAAGTCATCCAAAGGTTCCTTAGATTCAGATACTAGCCTTCCAAAGGTATCAAAGAATATTGGTGTTCACGTTGTTCAGAGAGGGAAAGGAAATAACCTAACTACTGGTGTTGGAAATGCCAAGTCAAAGGGAAATACATTAGTTGAGGCTTCAAAGAAACATAATAATGAAGTTATATTACTGGAATCTGGTAAACCAAATAGTCTTAAAGCTCTTGACCAGAAGTTTCAGTTGGAAATAAAGAGGCAAAAACATTGACGATAAACTATTTAGATATACACATTTTTTTGAACAAAATTTTACAATTTTAATTTAATTATTAAAAATTATTAATTGAATGGTAAATATTTAATCTCCATAAAATATTTAATCTTCAATGATTCTTTATAAGTCACAATTCTTCTCGAATTTATGCATTACGACATTTCCTTTGCAATATTTGGTGCAATTGCTAGTTTAAGATAAATGAAAAAATTACATAGCTCAAATGGATCGTGTACACAACGTCACTCATGCACTTCAATTCGGAAAATATTTGTAGAATGCATTTATTTAATTATTTAATTTATGTGCACTAACATATGGACAACCCACCCACGTGACATGTATATAACTTTTGGGTTGTGCACCTATGGAAATGTGAGGACCAATGAGTTGAATTTGGAGGTGGCAAAGGAACATGAGACAAAGTACTTTGATTATAGCCAAATATCCTTCCCATACCGAGTTATGATAGGTGAAGGAATAGAGGAAAGTCCTCCATCAACGTAGGGGAGAGGCTTCTATTGTTGTGTAGGGACCAACACTAGTTATAGTACTAGTCTTACACATCCATCAAAAAAACATCATAAACCATAAAAAAGATGCACATAAATAGTTTATATTAAGTTATATATGTTATTAAATTATGTCCAAAATGGGCCCATATATTGATTGGACCAACAACCGTCAAACACCAAGCCTTAACATCATAAGTTGACAAGACATATTGTCCCAACTACCTCCAACTCTAAATTACCAATTAAGTCAAAATGGACTACAAAATATTCCATTGAATTCTATCCAAGAGTACATCTATCCCATCAAACAATCACCCATTGATTTCCATTGGAGCAACACATCCCATTGCTAGGTAATACTTGCACAAGAACAGGTGAAATGTGTGTTAGCCATATCTACATGTCTGTTTAACCATTCATCCCATTGAAGACAATAAATGAAACCATTCAATTTAGGAATTAGTTTAGAGGATGCAATAAATGACACTAGCCCTTTCCATTCAGGTATTAAACACACCAACCCTTTCAATTTAGGAATTAAACACAAGAAAGAACAAGGATCAACCATGAAAGTTTATCAACCATTGAATCATGTACAAATCAATCCAGAACACACATTTGAATTTGAGAGATGGCAATCCATGTCAATCTTCCCTACAAATTAAATTCTAGATAAATAAACTATAAAACATCAACCCTTACTGAGTTTCATTTGAAACCACTATAGCCAATATCACTTGTTAAACATATCACAAGATCCGATTAGAGAAGCACTTTTAAATGAATAATGATACCAATGTCTCTTTATCACTTGTATGCCATTATTAGAAATTCTATTTTAAATATTAGATTATCAAATTAAGATGATCCAACTACAAGATTGCAAGACCAGAACTACAAGACAAATTTTCTAACAGTGAGATTAGTTAGTCAAATGCAATAAAAGATATGAAATGAAATTTGTAAGAGAGGTATACTTATACAATGCAAATATGCAAAATGAGATGCAACAAAGAATCGTATATTTCATTGTTGCCTCAGGATGTGCTTTAAGGCTCGAGATATTGTATTTGAACCCACTTTGCTCTCCTTATGTCAAGTGAGCTATTCCTTCCTCGACAATATAGGTCCGTTGTAACTACCATTCGTTCAGGCTTGTTACTCAATACAATGAGTCCGTTCGAACCCAATCCATTCAAAGCCTAATAACCTTGTGTCAGTCTATCTATTACTCATGAACTTGCTTTAAGGATGGATTACATATCTATAAAACATAGCATCCAGGGACTCTAGATGACCACTTAAATCATTCTCAAGATGCAAATAACCATACCCAAGTTTAGTAACCAATTTCAATGACACTATAGCCTCAAAACTGACCCATGAAATTTAATATCAGACTACTTTAACAATGATATCAGTCCATTGTCAACAAGATTGGTTGAGAAAGATTCAAGGATAGAACACTCAATAAACTTTGTGATTACAAATCTATAAAAGATATCATCCATAGACTTTAGAGGACCATTGAGCAGTAAGACACCGATGAGATATGCAATGAGGTAGTTAGTATCCAAGAAGGCCATCCTATCCTTGACTAGGCTAGGGAGAAAATCCAACAACAACGCCAATATGTTAACTCAAGAAAATACTAGTCCTTCAATGTGCGACTGTCAATGAAACATGGATTGTTGTAGGTTACTGGAAAGTATATATCAGTCAATTAAATGATGATATCAACCCTTAAATCATTCTCAAGATGCAAATAACCATACCTTCCAGTTTAGTAACCAATTTCAATGTAAATGTATATTAATTTTTCAGATTGTTCTATGATGTATCAACTACTTTATCCCAATTTGCTTCTTCATGAACAATTCATCATATTATTAGCAATGTAACCAATCTTAAATTGTAATTGAAGATAGAAAAAGATATGCAATGACAAAGAAGACAACAAAACAACCGTAAGAGACATCAGATTAGTCCAAGCCCAAGTAAAAACCCCATAAGGGGGGAAACCATTTCAAATCTTCTTCTTTAATAAATTGTTTAAAAAAAGTTCAGCAGAGAGTACAATGAGCCCAATACATATATTTGCAGCATATATTTACAAATGATATCTACAGAACAACATATAGAAACCCTTGATCCATTAGATCACTAAAGAAAACTAAATCCAATTGTCAAACCCTATATTTGAACCCGGGAGGTTCTCAACAAAGGCAGACTAGTGTGTCTGAAACTTCCTGAACGCTCCCTTAACCACTGTGTGATGGTGTTTGGATTAGTCATGTGCATGCATCTAGGGTCAAACTCACCCGTATCTACTACAAAACCCCAAACACTCTCTTCTAGTTATTGTGTGTACGTCTGGGACTACCTAGATGCACTAGGGACCACTCTGTGTGAGCGTCGGGGACTAATGTAACCTGATTTGTCTCTGAAACCCTGGATGCTCCCTTAATATTTTGTGGAAATGTCTAAGGATTTCTGGATGCTCTTAGGGCCACTATGTTCCAGTGTTCGGGGACGAAAAAACCCAGTTACGTGCCTGCATCTGAGAAACAAAAAACCCTAGATCAATGTGAGCTTCATGTCTGTGATTTCAGACCCTTGCATGAACTCCTTCCGTTAAACCTGTGTGAACCAAGACAAAAGATAAGAATAGAAGATGACTTGATCAATATGTAGAAATGAGCTTGAGGTTTCTTCTATATATAGGTTTTCATGAGGGTCCACTTGGGGTTGAGGCCGACCTAACCAATTTCACATTTGCTTAGGGTCGACCCATTCCATTATACATGTATGAATAAAATAATTCAGAAATAAACTTCTTCTTGACCAAATAAGGTGTTCTTTAGGTCAATTTTGGTCCTCTCGAAAAGAGGAATTAATACAATCATCATCTTGGTCATCTAAGTTGACCATGGTGGAATTTTACCCTAGTTACAAAAATTAATTCTCCCTCTCAACTAGGAAGAATTCCACCTGCTAATATCTGTCAATTGATCTTCACATCATCCTGTCATGTTGTCGTCATGCTTTGGATGTCTCTACTAAACTCTATCTACTGAAACTTTCTCGGATCTAAAAGAATAAGAATCGAGGAGCAATAAATGCCACCCATACTAAAGAATAGGATAACTCATCATACATGGGAGCACATCTTCGACCCTGGAATCTCATTAGGGAACTCATCTTCAACCTGGAATCTCAAAAGGGGAAAAAGTATCAACCCAATCCTATTTCCTATCGATCTTCCCATCAATGACTCTCCATATTCATGTGGTAGATCACCTGCATTATAATAGAATTGGGTTGTACACCTCAAGTACACTCTCAACTCGTTGGCCAAATGAGTGGTATTCCCGACAAGTCCTGCTTGTGGGTATGATGCCAATTGGGGTTAACTCTGCAAGGACCAAACAGGGGAGCAACATCCTCTGACCCTATGAAGATAGGGGAGCAGCCCTTCCAACCCTATGGGTAAAAAATAGGGGAGTACCCTATTTTCTAGAGATCCCTCAACCCAGGAGCCCTCTATCTAAATTCCTCACCTTGGGAGCTCAAACAGGGTAGGAAGAGTTCACTCGGTGTCCTCGATCAACATTTCGCCTTATCTGGAGGATCCACATCCATCAGTCCAAGTTTCTCTTTGAAGACCAAGAACTTTCCTTTCGATAATTCCTTGGTGAGAATATCTACAATCTTCTCATCTGTCGATATGTGATGGAGTCTAATAACTCCTCTCTGCACCATGTCTCGAATAAAGTGATATCGAATCTCAATGTGCTTGGACTTTTCATGAAACACAGAATTATCTTCCAAATGGATCCCACTCTTGGTGTTGCAATTATCATTGTAGTGTATAGAACTTGCTTAAATATCTCTCCAAAGAGCTTCCTCAACCAAACTTCTTCGCAACTAGCCGTGCTAGTGGCAATGTATTATGCTGTGGAAGTGCTTAGTGATACAGACTTTTGTTTCCTTCTCATCTAGGATATCATGGTAGATCCAAGTCTAAAGAAACATCCAAATGTACTTTTTTTTGTTGATAACATTTCCTACCCACTCAGCGTCAGTGTATCCATGAAGTTGAACATCTCCGACAAAATATCTCATGCCAAGCGTGATAGACCCATGCAAATATCTTAATATGTGTTTGGTAGCAAACCAATGTGCATGGAGGGGCTTGGTCATGAATTGACTCAATATTTTTATTGCATAGGATATGTTTGGATTGGTTTTCACAAGGAACATCAGAGCCTGAATAAGTTGTCTATACTCAGATGGATTTGCCAAATCGGGTCCTGTAGCTTCTCCACATAACTTCTTGAAGTTCATTTCCATCGATGTAGCCATAGATTTGCATTCAATCATTCCAAATATTTCCAACATCTTTACAATGTATTTTCCTTGTGAAAGGAAAATCTCACCAAGCCTTTGCCACACCTCAAGGCCTAGAAAGTAGCACATGAGACCAAGGTCTTTCATCTTGAATTCACAGGCTAGCTACCTCTTACACTTGATCATCAGAGGCTCACTACCTGTCAAGAATAGATCATTAACATATAAAACAAAAATCAATGGCATACCTTGGACTACCTTGAAGTAGAGGTTGGGATCGACATTACTTCTTGTGAATCCCAACTTCATTAAGTAACTGTCAATGCGTGCATACCAATCTCGGGGAGATTGCTTCAAACTATACAATGCCTTATTTAACCTGCAAACATGCGTTCTTCGATCTTCCACTTCAAATCCATGTGGTTGTTCAACATATACTTCTTCCTATAACATGTCATGAAGGAAAGTGGTGTTTACATCCATCTGATGAATAGTCCATCCTTGACTAATAGCAAGAGAAACTATTGAATGGATGGTTTTGTATTAAGCCACATGAGAAAATATGTCATCATAATCTTCTCCATCTTTCTTAGAGAATCCTCAAGCTACAAACCTTTCTTTTTATTTCTCAATGCTACCATCAATTCCATGTTTGATCTTGAATAGCGACTTTGAAGTCACTATAGATTTCCCATTTGATCTTGGCACAACATCCCATACATCATGTTTCACAATCGACTCACATTCCTCAGCCATAGTATCCTTCTAAACTTTTTCTTTTATTGTTTCTTCGAATGAGGAATGTTCGGCTTGAATCATAGTTCTCATGGCTACAAAATATCCCTGATAACTGCATGGTTGCTTCCTTTCTCTAAATGATCTACGAATGGGAACATTTATTTCAACATTATGTAGAGCATCACGAAGCCAAAGTAATCTCTTCTTAGTAGGAGGATCACTTGGAGGAGGATCTAATGGATCCATAGGCTCCATGGGATCATCAACCATATCAGACTTAGGCACGAAAGTACCATCTAGAATATCCCAGTCATCATTCTATTCCTTGGGAGGAGGAGGTGGAGGAATATATTTTGCTTTTCCAAGAGTTGCATATTCATCGAATGTTACGTCCTTGCTAATTTCGACCTTCCTCTGACTAGGAATATATATTATATATGCTTTGGAATTTTCACAATAACCAAAAAACGTACCTTTTCTTCATGTAGCTTCCAATTTGTTCCTTTTGTCCTTCGACACATGAAAACATATGGGCATCCAAATATACGAAGATGGCTAATATCAGGCTTGACACCTATGAATATTTCTTCGGGGGTATTGTTTTCTAATGCTTGATGAGGCACCCTATTTTGAACATATACAGCAGCAGATGTGGCTTCTACCCAAAGGAACCTTGGCACCTTTTGATCATGGAGCATGGAACATACATCTTCTAATATAGACATGTTCTTCCTTTCAACTAAACCATTATATTCAGGAGTATATGGCACACTTGTTTCCTTCTTCATCCCTTCTTTCTTGCAAAATGTTATGAATTCGTTTGACATGTATTCCCCTCCATTGTCAGACTTGAAGACTTTGATTCTCTTTCTTGTTTGATTTTCGATCGAGACTTTGAATTCCTTGAACATTTCAAAGGCTTCATCCTTGTTCTTAAGGTGGTATAACCATGTCTTTCTTGAGAAGGCGTCAATGAAGGTGATGTAGTAGAGATGACCACCAATAGTATGCACAGACATCAGACCACATATATCAGAATGAATGAGATGGAAGATGTCATTTGTATTATTCTCACTAGAGGGGAATGGTCCCCTCGTTTTATTTCCACTCACATAACTTGGAAAAAATCCATCATGATGATCTTGAACATCGGAGATACCTGAGACCAATTTCTTAAACTTCAAAAGTGCATCATAGTGTAGATGAGCCAGTCTGCGGTGCCACAACTTTCTCAGATGATTGGTATTATGAACCAATGCTAGAAGTGGCCTTCCAGTGACTCTATAGAGTCCTTCAAATATCAATCCTAATGTGAATGCATCTCTCATAGGTGAATCAGCAGGACAAGTCAAAAAATTTCCTTTGATGAAGGAAACCCTCATCCATTTATTTTCCAATGCGGATATGGATAACAAATTCTTCATTAATCTCGATACATACATAACATCATGCAGTAGAACTGATTCCCCATAATTCAGCTGGAATTTGATGGACCCAAAGCCTTTCAAGGGATAAGTGGAGTTGTCTCCAAGAATGATCTTTAGCTTAGTATCCCTCTCTACTAGATTAGAGAGGACTTCCTTGTATCCATAGAAATGATGAGTGGCCACACTATCAACCAACCAACTATCCCACGAATCCAGTGGAGAAGAACCAATAAGGGTGGAAATAAGAATGTATTCAAATTTATTAACAACATTACTTTCATACTTGGGAGCTCTTGAATTATTTTGAGGAGGATGATATTCTTCACAGTTGCTTGAGGAATCTATTCTCCTTATTTCATATACTCTATCACAGTTATTCATTTGATTGTTTTTTCTTCTTTTATTGTTGTTTCTTCTAGTATCGTAACGTGGCCTTCTTCTCTTCTTAGGACAGTCTCATGCATAATGAACTTTCTTATGGAAATTTTAGCATTCAATATGAGATAACGATTTTTCATTCCTTCCTTTTGTATTTTGAGAACGAGGCTTCCTTGATGGACCTCCTTTGCCTTCTTCCTTTTTTCATGAGTGATATATGTAGTGGTGTTATAGCTCCAAATATCACCCTTGGTATTTGTGATGCTTGGTTTATGGCCTAGGGAAACCCCTCCTTCCATACTTGGTCCAAATATTTTAAAAACAATGTTTTATTCCCTGTACGCTACTTTGCCCTATGATAAAAGCGTGTACACGTGGGTTAGTCTATACCCAACCCGCGTATATGTGTTAAAACACCTAAAAAAAATAAATTTCCTTAATTATGGGCAGAGTTCATGGGTTTTACCTGTTGATTACCTCCTAGTGCCCGTGGCCCAACTGTTCCCAACTAAAAAACTAATTTGGGAGAAGTATAAAAAGACTTCCATGGGAAGGCCTTAAAGAGGAGAGAAGAGATAGAATTACTATATTGAGATTATCCCCTGATCAAGTCTGAAGTATCCTTGTGCTTCAAGCACTTCCCAAAGTTCAAGAAACCCTTGTTTCCTTGAGTGTTGATATTCTCCCACTTGCTTGAGATATCATGGTATTGGTTATTGAAGGAGGTTGTTGAAGACTGGGACTGGACGGACCTAGAGGACGGTTCCGCTTGGAGCTGGAAGAAGGAGACTTAGGTGAACTCTTTTCGTGTTTATTATAGTTTTCTACAATAAAAAGAAACGTTGTCTTGTTCCTAAGATTGACCTTGTTTACGCATCAGATGTTGTTGTAATTCATGCATGAATAATTATTTTGATGTATAACTAACCATTTGCTTATATGATATAAAGTCGATTTCACTAAAATGCTTTATCTATATGCTGCTATGTATGTTTGGATTGGTTGAAATCAACTTTATATCATATAAGCAAATGGTTAGTTATACATCAAAATAATCATTAACACATGAATTACAACAACATCTGATGCATAAACAAGGTCAATCTCAGGAACAAGACAACGTTTCTTTTTATTGTAGAAAAATATAATAAACACGGAAAGAGTTCACCTGAGTCTCCTTCTTCCGGCTCCAAGTGGAACCGTCCTCCAGGCCCGTTCAGTCCCAACCTTCAACAACCTCTTTCCATAACCAATACCATGATATCTCAAGCAAGTGGGAGAATATCAACACTCAAGGAAACAAGGGTTTCCTGAACTTGGGGAAGTGATTGAAGCACAAGGATACTTTAGACTTGATCAGGGATAATCTCAGTATAGTAATTCTATCTCTTCTCTCCTCTTTAAGGCCTTCCCATCGAAGTATTTTTATACTTCTCCCAAATTAGTTTTTTAGTTGGGAACAGTTGGGCCACAGGCACTAGGAGGTAATCAATAGGTAAAACCCGTGAACTCTACCCATAATTAAGGAAATTTAATTTTTGTAAGTGTTTTAACACATATACACGGGTTGGGTATAGACTAACCTGCGTGTACACGCTTTTATCACAGGGAAAAGTAGTGTACAGGGAGTAAAACACTGTTTTAAAAATATTTGGACCAAGTCTGGAAGGAGGGGTTTCCCTAGGCCATAAACCAAGCATCACAAATACCAAGGGTGATATTTGGAGCTATAACAAGTGGGCTCTCCCTCTTCATGCTGTGAATTCTTCCTCTTGCTATCATCCTCGATTCTTCTTGAGTAAGATTCCCAAAAATTTCATCAAATGATGGAAGGAAATTGTTGTTGCTGATTGTAGTAATGAAGGTTTCCGAAATAGGAGAAAGACCTCTACGAGTCACAACTACTAGTTCCCTGTGAGGCACATTTTCTCCAACTCTCTGCAATTGATCTCTAAGGCGATATATCCTCATAATGTAGGATTGAACAACTTCTCCTTTGTTCATCTTGGCTTCCTTGAGTTAATCTTTCAAGGTGATGATCTCATTCAAGTTGTTGATTTCATACATGCCAACTATCTTGTGATACATGTCTTTAGACTTTCTTAAATTTCCAACATATGCAAGTAAATGATCTTGTAAACCATCAACTATAATTTGCTTTTCTTTGGACTTACCTTTCTTGTACTCATTATTGAGGGAAGCAGAAGCATTTTCTGGAGTCTCATGCATCCTTGTATTTATTCTAGCACATCATTGTTGTCAGCTATGATCTCCAACCTGACTTTCCATGCAGCAAAGTTTGATGCATCACCCAACTTTTCATGCTCCTTGAATGTAGAGGAAGACATCTTGACCTTGAATAGGAAATATTCTTTCTGATAATGAGGGCTTCAATACGTGTCTTATTTTGGGCTTGTCCTTCACCTCATCTTTGATACCATGTTATTTTTTCAAATTCCTCTGTGTTGTATCAATTAATTTATGTTTATTTTGGGTAGCACAGATGTTCTCTAGCCTTGAAATTTGGTGGAGAGGCTAAGGCACATGAGATCTCCAACACCCAGAAATCATTTGGAGAAATTCCACTCGGATGAGGAATTATTAAAATAATTAATATTTTTAATGAGGTTCCTAAGTCCTAAACTTAGGAAAATAAAAATATTAATGGGTATTAATAAAGATAAGGGTGAGAAGATTCTAAGAGACGAATATTAAGTTTTTTTTAATCTTAGTTGTTGATTAGAGACTTAATCTCAGTTTTTGCTTCATCAACAGGAAAAGTATAAGAGAATACTTGAGGAGCATTTGGAGACACACCAACAGATACTCAGTATCCCAAGGAAAATCAGTTCTTAAAGAGAAGGAGATCGATTTCAGAGGGAGATTTGTAGGGTCGAGGAAGAGGAGGGCATCAAAAATAGTCAGTGACTGAGGAGGAGGTGACGCAGGGGAATTGAGAGACATCGCAGAGGGAAACGCAGTCCAGGGGAGATGCATCCCTCACGTAGAGGGACGCAAAACTACGCAGAGTGATGCAGAAGTGGGAGAAGGGTCTCTAGGGTGTCAGAAAGTTTCCAAGGGAAAGTCACAGGTGTTTTCCTCGGTTTCTCTATAAAATCATTCCTTGTAAAGTGATTGTTGCTGAAGATTAATAAAACCCTCTTTTGTTGCTCCAGTTTCCCACATTGGGTTTTTCTGGGGACAATTGTCCAAAAACAACTGTGTTGATATGATTGGTTCTTGTGCATGTATATCACTGTTATTTTCTCTATGTAATTATGTGATAACTACAGTAGAATTTATTTTAATGTTTTTTGAAGGGATTTCTTAAATAACTTATTATGAAGAAAAAGTATGTGAAATAAATCAGTTGTTGCAGTAGAATTTCGGGTCAGAAATTTTCACACTTTAGC
This sequence comes from Pinus taeda, assembly GCA_000404065.3. Classification (NCBI taxonomy): domain Eukaryota; kingdom Viridiplantae; phylum Streptophyta; class Pinopsida; order Pinales; family Pinaceae; genus Pinus; species Pinus taeda. The sequence goes on from APFE031661563.1 coordinate 72,386, forward strand.
CCAATTTACTTCTTCATTAAAAATGCATCATATTATTAGCAATGTATCCAATCATAAACTATAACTGAAGATAGAACAATATATGCAATGAAAAAGAAGATAACAACACAAACATAAGAGACAACAGATTGGTCCAAGACCAAGGAAAAACCCCACAAGGGGGAAACCCTTTCAAATCTTCTTCTTTAATAGATCGACACAAATTTTTTTTAGTAGAGAGTACAATGAGCCCAATACATATATTTGTAGTGGAGATTTATAAAACAGATCTACAGATCTATAGAACAACAAAGAGAAACCCTTGATCCATTAGATCACTGAAGTCAATTGAATCCAATTGTCAAACCTTGGATCTGAACCCTAGATGCTCTTTGCAAGGAAAATTGCATGCATATGAAACTTCCTGGATGCTCCCTTAACCATTGTGTGAGGGCGTCTGGATTAGACCTGGATGCTCCTGGGATGGATGCATGCATTTTTCCAGGGTCAAACTCACCTAGATCTTATCCAAACCCCCACATTCTCTCTTTGAGTTAATATGCGTGTGTCTGGGACTGCCTAGACATTCTCAGGACCACTCTATGTGAGTGACCAGGGTCTAATGTATCTGATATACCTCTAAAACCATAGACGCTAACTTAAGCTTTTATGGCAACGTCTAAGGCTTTTTGGATGCTCCTAGGGCCACTGTGTGCCAGCGTCCGGGGATGAAAATACCGAGTTATGTGCTTGTGTCCGAGAAACTAAAAACCCTAGATCATTGCAAGCTTCACGCCTATGATTTTGAACCCTTACGCGAAATCCTTCCGCCAGATCTGTGTGAACCAAGACAAAGGAGAATAATAGAAGATGACTTGATCAATGTGCAGAAATGAGATTGAGGTTGCTTCTATTTATAAGCTTTCATGAGGGTCCACTTAGGGTTGAGGCCGACCTAACCAATTTCACCCGTGCTTAGGGCTAACCCATTCCATTATACATGCATGAATAAAATTGTTCATAAATCAACTTCCACTTGACCAAACAAGATGATCTTTAGGTTGGATTTGGTCCTCTCCAAGAGAGGAATTTAATGCAATAATCGTCTCTACCATTTGAGCTGGCCATGGTGGAATTTGACCCTATTTTCAAAAATTAACACTGTAACCTCAAATTCAACCCCTACAATTTAATATCAGACTACTATGGAAATGATATCGATCGATTATCAACAATATTGGTTGAGAAATATTTGGGGAGAGCATTCAGTAACATTTGTGATTACAAATCTATAAAAGATAGCATCCAAAGACTCTACAGGAACACTGAGCAATAAGACGCTGATGAGAGATGTAATGAGGTAGTTAGTATCAAAGAATGTTATCCTATCCTTGACTAGGCTAGGGAGAGAAGTCAACAACAATGCCAATATGCTAACTCAAGAAAGTACCAGTCCTTCAATGTACCACTGTCAATGAAACATGGACTGTTGTAGCTTACTAGAAAATATATATTAGTCAATTAAATGATGAGATCAACCCTTAAATCATTCTCAAGATGAAAATAACCATACCTTCCAGTTTAGTAACCAATTTCAATGCAATTGTAACGTCAAATCCAACACCTACAATTTAATATCAGACTAATATAACAATGATATCAGTCCATTGTCAACAATATTGGTTAAGCAAGATTCAAGGATAGAACACTCAGTAACCTTTGCGATTAAAGATCTATAAAAGATAACATACAGAGACTCTAGAGGACCACTGAGCAGTAAGACGTCGATGAGAGATGGAATTAGGTAGTTAGTATCCAAGAAGGCTATCCTATCCTTAACTAGGCTAGGGAGAAAAGCCAACAACAATTCCAATATGCTAACTCAACAAAGTACTAGTCCTTCAATGTAACTTTGTCGATGAAGCATGGACTGTTGTAGCTTATTGGAAAGTATATATCAGTCAATTAAATGATGAGATCAACCCTTAAATCATTCTCAAGATGGAAATAACCATACCTTGCAGTTTAGTAACCAATTTCAACGTAATTGTAACCTCAAATATGACCTTCGCAATTTAATATCAGGATATTATAACAATGATATCAGTCCATTGTAAACAACATTGGTTGAGCAAGATTCAAGGATCGAACACTCAGTAAACTCTATGATTACAAATCTACAAAAGATAACATCCATTGACTCTAGAGGATCACTGAGTGGTAAGACATTGATGAGAGATTCAATGAGGTAGTTAGTATGCAAGAAAGTTATCCTATCCTTGACTAGGCTAGGGAGAAAATCCAACAACAATGCCAATATGCTAACTCAAGAAAGTACTAGTCCTTCAATGTACCACTGGCAATGAAACGTGGACTAGTGTCTGTTGACTGGATAAATCGTTCTTGTGGACAAGACTGATCTCCCTAGTATCAACCAATATCTAGCAACAAGCAGGACAAGCAAATCTACCTTTCTCTAAACATATTGCAATTCATTAATAAAAACTAAGAGGTGCTTTAGACCCTACCTTAGGTCCAACGCTAGTTTGTGGCTGCCATGCTTCAATATCTCCAAAAGAGTTTCCTTTTAAGAACCTGCAATCACAAACAAGCACACATCAAATAACACCTGCATAGCTAATATAATAAATCATGTTCATCATGGTGATCAAGGAATCCATGAAATAAACCATAAAACACAGCTTAT
>APFE031661563.1:98130-113633 GCA_000404065.3 Pinus taeda
TATCATCACCCAAACGAACTTGTCCAAAATCTCCTTCAACATAGTCATGAAAGTATTTCTTATCAGGTGTGGCATGGAATGAGGCCCCTGAATCTACCACCCAGGAAACAGTAATATTTTCGAAAGAAAAAATCAAAGCATCTTGTAACACCTCACCTATCACATTTGCTTCATGATTGTTTTCTTGCTGTGAATCTCATTCTTTTCCCTTCCGAGATCTACAGTCTTTCTTTAGGTGTCCTTTCTTTCCGCATTTCCAGCACACTATCCCCGATCCGGACTTGGATCTGCCTTTCCTTGATTTACTGCAATATCCTGAGCTCTTTCCTCTTTCCACTTTTCTTCATCTAGACTCTGCACTCAAAGCATTTCCCGATGTCTCACTGGAGCTTTTCCGTCGCATTTCCTCGCTAAGGATAGCACCGACAACATCATCAAACTTTAAAGTACTAGATCCAGAAACAGAGTTACTAATGGCCATTACCAAGCCATTCCAACTTTCTAGTAATGAGCACAAGAATAACAGAGCTCTAACTTCATCATCAAAATTTACCCCTACAGAACATAACTGACTTGTAACAGTATTAAAATCATTTAAATGATCTACAATAGATCCACCTTCCGACATCTTCATATTAAATAACCGTTTCATAAGAAATACCTTGTTTGAGGCCGAGGGTTTTTCATATATTTTCTCCAACGCCTTATTCAAACCCTCTGTCGTTGTTTCCTTCAAAATGTTGAAGGCGACCGACGCTGCAAGGCACAACCATATTGTTCTGAGTGGCCTTTCTATCGAGAAGGTTCCATTCTTCATCATCCATATCCTTCGGCTTCTTTGTTTTTCCCCCCAATGGTAGGTATAGATCTTTCTGATACAGATAATCTTCCATCTGCATCTTCCACAGTGAGAAGTTTTGGCCGTTAAATTTCTCGACCCTAAACTTACCATTTTCCACCATTTCTCCCACTCGAACTAGGAACCCTTCTTTCCTGCGAGTTTATCAGCCAAATAGACCTTCGGCTCTGATACCGGTTGTTAGAATATTATATATTACGGAGCAATGGAACACATAAAATATTGCAGAAATATAAACACATAAAATGCACAAAACAAGAGAGACACAAATATACGTGGTTCACCCAGTTTTGGCTACGTCCACCCGAACAGCCAGTCCTTCCTTTCTATTATCCAGCAAAATGAAGAGACACAACCTACAGCAAATCCGTTGTAATATCTTCTGTCTTTTCTCACAGTCTCACCTCTTTGTTTCTCGTTCACACAGAATACACATCTATCTCACATCCTCAAATACAATGCCCTCATACAAAGAGAGGGGGTTGCCTTCTAGCGCAAAAAACCCTAAACTAAACATAAGTTCTACCGTTAGATCATCCGCCTAATGAATGAACCAGATTGACTAGAAATTACTATACTTTTACAAGGAAATTTTACAGTTGTTTTTAGCTTCGGGGGCGCTGCCCCCGAAACCCCCCGCCAAGGGGGGGCTCCCAAAGGTTGCAGTCGCCCCCCCTGGACCCCCCCTTGCAGCGAATATTTTACGGGCGGTGTTTCCGCCCCCATTTTGAACTGGGGTCCAAAATGGCGGTACTTTTGATTATAGAAGATAATTAGGCTCCACACCCAACATTTTCAAACTCCTTTGCTTCTATCAAATTATAAATGCTCTACCAGCTAGTGTTTCCCAAACCAAGACACGTCATATTTGAGATTAATCCTTTCTTTCTTGGTTGTGGTTCCTTGGCTGTAGGAGTGACTATGGACTTCTTTGATTTCTTCCCCATTTTCTCTGAATTTTTGGTTTTGGAGGAATTCTGTAAGAATAGTTGCGAACTGTGATACAGAGAAAGTGCTGCTGCAAGCTAATATGATAATTAATAGAATTACGTTGTGGCATATGATAGATGAAATATAGTTAAGAATTACCACGGATAAAATATTTTAAAAGATCTATCCTTAACTGCAGTATTGAATAGTCGTTTAAACTGTCAATCATGGTAAATAACATCATAAATGCCCATCACATCGCTTATATGCCAAATGATTATTTCAAGCGTGCTTTAGATTTCATTGATCGACAATTGGTGATAAATCACAAATCGGTGATTGAGAGTGTCAAAGCGAAGGGCTTTAGCACTTGCTGTAAAGATTTCCGATTACCAAAAGGTGATATAATATAATGCATGCAAACTGTTTTAATGTATATTTACCTTTTAAGATGCGCACCCAATTAATAGATCATAGTCAAGATTTGGCTTGAGTTTTAGCCCTTTTTCATGTGACTTCGCCAATTGCCGATTGTGATTTGCTTTATCGCATCGAGAATTTTGATTATGCCTTTTCATATGTCCCTTTATCATTGACACAGTCGATTTTTCGATTGCGATTTGTTTATCAGATCGGAGGAGTTGAGGGGATTTTTTTTATTGTACCTTTTGCATTTGTTTTCCCTGATTACTGATTACAATTACCTTTTCAGATTAGAGAATTGGATGAGGTTTTGTTTTTGTGTGTGTTTCCTTTGATATTGTGATATGTGATCTCTAATCGCTTTATCGCAATATAGAATGGTTTTATAATATTTTTAAAGGAATAGTTTGTTTTTTATTTAAAAGGTTCTATAACATGATTCATTTATATTGGGCTTTTTAGTAAGGATTTTTCTTATGATGAGGTAAATACCTTTTTATTCACACATCTAACTAAGTTCATTTTTAAAGGGACCCATTTCATATTAAGATCTTGAGTAAAGGTTTTTATGAAATGGGGGGTTGTTGTACAGCACAACAGGAGGTAATCCACAAGGCTAGTGAGATGGGTTTGTGAGTTTGGTCACAAAAGGATTTGTGGGAAACAAACCCAAGCAAAGGGGTTTTGGACCCAAGATGGTGTTTAAAATATAAAAGAAAATTAAAAAGGAAAATTAATATTTCCCAAGGTCTAAGTGGATAAAACTCGTGAGTTATAGAGGGTTCCTAAGAGGCCTAGCTAGGAAAATATATTTAAGGAGGCATTAGTATGAAGGCAACAACATCAAGTGACAAGGACCTCATTTGATCAAGGAAGCAAGGAGAGATGTAGTTCTAAAGTAGGTCGAGTTAGAGGGTTGCGTAAGGGTTTCTAAAGGGAGGCCATGATCATCCACAAAGAGAAAGATCATCATGTCAAGGTTCACATAATGTCACATACCTTAACGGGTTCGAGCTAGGAAGTAGGATGGCATATTGTTGGTTTCCTTTTGGAAGATTGAGCACAAGAGAGGAAGATCATGATAATTTGGGCATGTGATTTCAATGGTGTTTCTGTGTGAAGGCCGCATCAAATTATGAAATAGTAGAGAGGGTTGAGACCCTGTCTTGTGGTGGTTAGTAGAAGTTCTATGATAAAGACCAACACATATGGAGGAGGGCTTGCATTGGAATTTAGGGCCAGAATAGAAGTAGCCACATGTGTAATATTGACTAAGGTAATCATAGATTGACGTCCGTAAAGATATAAAGTTTAGGTCAACATTTAGCCAAAGAAATGCCCAAAATCTATGGATCCATAAGATCTAGGTCGAGTCCCTTATGGAGGCAAGAGTTGTTTTTCTATGGGTGGACAGGGTTTGTTCTAAAGCAATTAGAACATAAGTATAATGCCCTAGTTAGGGTGGTTTCCTATCATGTTCAGTCCATAAGGAATTCCCTTAAGACTGTGACAGTAGAAGAAGAGGGGTTATGACCCTTAGAGAGAGGTTTATCTCTACAATATAGATGAAAAATATAGAGGATTGTTTGGAGAAGTATGTGTGGAGGTAGCATATCCAAAGGAGGGTGGAACTTGAGTAGAAGATTTAGCAGAAGAAATGTGCCATATGAGCAATATATTTACATGAAGAGGAGTTGATTTTGGTGGATTGTCCATAGAGTTTTCGACAAATATCTGAAGCATCCTATAAACAACTAGTCAATGGACTCTTAGAGGATGATTTATGAGCCTAGTTCAATCATATATAAATTGTTAGAAGGATGATAAGAGGATTAGTTCAGATTTGTTCATAGATTAGACAACAAAGAAATTGATACAAAAGAATAGTGATTTTTAGAGGACTCAAATAACTATTAGGTGGCAGATTTGAAGGTCCCTAGAGGATCACAGTGTTTTGGGCTCTATATCAGTAAAATAATTGATTATGGTTGGGAAAATTGATGGAAATCCAAGTACAGTTTGAGGGATTTTAGGTAATCATCAAAGAAGATCACTAAGTACTATACTTGTGAAGGACAACAAGATTGGTAGAAGGGAGTGTATTGGGCCAAAGAACATGCATACTTTGAAGGACTAAAATAGCAGTCAATTGGGCTAGCAAACTAACCCTAGTTGATTGAATTGTAGAAGATTGAGTCAGTGAGAAGAAGGGAAGCCTCCATAGCCCTAGATATGTCATATTGGAGTAGAAATATGGACAAATTGGGCATACTAAAGAGTTGTTCAAAAACAGAGTTGTGAACAGTTGATCAAAGACCCTAACTATTGTAGACATTGAAGGAAAAAGGAGGTAGCTAGAGGGAAAATTTTGTTGAGCCAAGTTCAGTAACCTAAAGGAGTTGAGTTCATTGATAGAGGCATATTGAGGAGTTGTATAATGGGAGGCAAGAGGACCTTCCAGATGTGTTTATTAAATGTGGATTGAAAAGGTTGTGTGTGGCCACCATCAATAAGTAGGTCAAGTGTTTTCTTGTTCAAGGTAGATTAGTTGTCAAAGGAATAACACGAATTCCTAATTGTATTCCTTGTATCAGTGTAATTGTAAAGGGCCATAATACCTGGTATGTGAGATCTAGCCTATTCTACTATAGTTTGTAACATAATGAAGAAGGGTTTGAAAAAGTTAAAAATTGTCATGTGCACTAGTTGATTCTATTTGTGTGTATATTTTATTCTACAAAGTAGATGTGTTGTGACACTTGAGAGTGTTCACATCAAATATTCTAAGACCAAATCCATATTCTCATGTGCCATGGAAATTCAACATATGCCTTGTTCACCTAAGAACTACCTGCAACTCATCTTAGGTTACTCATGTCCAATCTCAACTCATCCCACCTAACAAGTTACCAAGACAAGGTTCAACACATCCAACCATTTTCATAAAAAAAACTAAGCAACAAAATTTAAATCCTGACATGCCATAACACTTGACATGTCTTAGAATGCCTTGGCACTATCTGGCATCTGTTAAAATACCCTAAATTCCTTGGCATGCTTCGATACTCCCTAGCACACTGTAGAACTTCCTGACACGCCATGGTATTTTAGCATACCTTGGCACTACCCAACACATAACCTTGTCACTCCCTCCTTAACACACCTATAACTTGTTCAAACTCCCTGTCACACACTCTTATTCATTCATTTCCATGCATTTTGATCTAGTTCTTACTTATGTTTCCCTGACACTCCCTAGCATGCATTGGCACACCCTAGCACCTGACACATTTGGTCTTCTTCCCTAACACTCTAGCATTCCTTGGCACTATCTATAGATTTTCTTGTAGATTCACAGCTCATGTAATGTACTAAAACACAAGACAAAAATCTACTCTAATCTTTAAAAATGAAAACCAATGATCAAGGAAAACAATAATCAACAAGAGGAAGATAATCAAAGACACATAACACAATTATTTCTATGGGGAAAGCCACTAATTAAAACCTCAAATATATATTGCATTAATTAGAAATCCAAGTGAAATTACAAAGCTTGTTCTCACAAAAAAAATTCCTGCACAAGTATGATCAACTCTCTGCCTCACAAGCCCGCACTAACCAATAGTTAGCCAAATTCTGTTGCTTGCTGAGACCCTATTTCCTTATGCAATTCTTGAGAGGAGTAGCTAGTTTTTAATTCAGAATTCCTTCTTCTTGTAGAGCTATAAAAAGGGTCTCTTTCACCTCTAGTTACCTCACTTAGCACTTGTCAGAGTAATGCTCGTAGTACAACTATTTAAAAGCTACAAAAGTAAATAGATGCGTGTCTACAACTTGACTACTTCAAAAGGATAAATCACACCAAGCATTGCATCAGTCAAAGGTTTGGTAGCAATAACCCATCCTTTTCGTAACTGATGAGAACATATCTGAGGTCTGGGAGCCAGGTAGTAGATGTTCGCACTCACTACAGCCTGATATCGTCCTTAATGAATAGAAATGAAACGACAAATAAAGGAATTAGCAATGAAATAGAACAGTACATCAGCCAAGGTTTCGGTAGCAATAACCCACCCCTTTCATAACTGATGGGAGTAGATCAGAGCTCTGGGAGCTAGATAGCAGATGCTGATGCTCACTACAGCCTGAGACTGTGCTTAAGAAATGGCAAGTAAATAAAACAACAAATCAGCAATCTTGAAATGGAACAGCAATTGAAATGGAACAACAATTGAAATGAAACAACAACTAAAATGGAACAATAATTCAGAAATGGAACAGCAATTAAAATGGAACAACAACTAAAATGGAACAGCAATTTAGAAATGGAACAGCAATTAAAATGGTACAGCAACTAAAATGGAACAGAAGTTTAAATAAGCAATAACCAAGTTCGTCAAGCTGTAACTCTATTTAATCGCTCCAATCAAAACATCAACCCTTCGCTCTTAAAAGATATACACATACTATGGAACAACAGTAGTGATTAAAACCATAGAAACACAACGTGCTTAATTTGATTTTGTTATCGCTCTAATTAAAAGCATACGACTGCATCTCAAGATGAAAACAGTAACATTCAAGGATTCAATAATCTTGTGAAATCAGACTTTTCAAGATAACTGTTGTAATGCTAAAGCACAATCGAATCAAACTCTATAATGGAATGACAGTATCCTGTAGAGATTAATCAACACTTAAAGGATTGGTAACATGGTACAGCGTCAATATCATACTTTTGTTTGCAGGAACATTAAACGAGTTAAACATAACAGAGCATGTAATATAATGTTCTTAAAACACAACAGATTACCAGATCACGTCTATGAACAAACCACATAGAAACCACGTGTAATGGTACAAGAGCAAGTGTCCTCCAGGGTCGAGCCCTTAGCTTCCAGGGGTACACCACTTAAGATTGATCCAGGCTCAAAGATAAAAGAGTAACCAAGTCTGTATTAATGCATGAAATAAAATACAGGAACTCAAGTCTTCAACAGAACATAAAGATCATAGTCTTGATCTTTCTTAAAATAAATTACATATAAAGTCCCCTCCGTTAGCCAACAACACTATCCCTTATATAAGGAAGATGGCGGAGATATCTAGATATAGAAAATAGATAAAATAGTGATCCCTTAGGATCTAAGATCCTGAGGGATTCGCAGAATCGTTAATCCTGAGTCACTTCTTTCCTTTTCTGCTCCGAGCTGGTATCTCCGCTTCCTTTCCTGGGTTGGTCCATTTTGGTCTGATTTGCTTGCAGTCTCCCGTCAAAGGGACAGTAGTTAGCTCATCTTAGTCTTTTCCTTTGGGATGGCCACTTGCCGTTTTTTCTCCCTCCTACACATAGGAATGACAATTATCAGTGTTTCCTATTAATCTCACGTGTTTCGTTATAAATCCTCATCGTTATCCAAGTTTCTAATGCAAAAGGCTTTTAAGTTCTAATGAAAAGATACTAAAACAACCATCAAAACATACCTTCTTTGATACTCCACACACCCCCCAGCTTACCCTTTTTCATGGCCTCATGAAAACATTGTAGTTGACATGCAAAGCAGTGAGTGAGTAGGCTGGAGATGGAATCTCATGTGGGGGCCTACAGCCATGATGCAAAATTAAATGATCAAAGAAATGGTCTATCTGGCCCTCAGGCATCTCATACAGGGCTTGGTATCCGGGTGCAGGATGCCAAATGATTGGACTCCAGAACCTATATCCTAACCAGGATGGCCCTGCCCTCAAAAAAATTTCGCCATAGAGGGGGAATTGGTTAGCTGCAAGCTTAAATTCTCATACTTAAATGGTTCTCTGAGCTGGATGTTCGGATTAGATACTTGATATCAAAATTTCGCTGCTTCAATGACAGGGTCTTTAATAGAGGAAAAGTATTCAAGCCCCTGTCGAATGATTGCTTCATGCATGGGTCCTAATGCTTCAATTACTCCTGGAGCCCTCATGGAATTTCTATGTCTCCTCCATAACTATTATGGGTCTCCATGCTCAGCTCTTACCCATAGGTCTAATCCGTTTTATTGTCTTTGAAAAGCATTGTAGGCTTTAAGCCATTTAATTTGATTGACTGCAAATGAAATAAATGCTTGCAATTGAATATCCCCAACAAAAGGGCCAGGGTTTAGCTCGGTCTCTTGTTCTAGTACAAGGTTATGCAAGTAAAATTCACACAATAACCTTTGCAGTTTTACCCCATAATGTTTACAGCAATTTATAAATCATTTATAGTGTTAATTTGTGTGGGATCACCTGCTTTAACAACCTTTATTTTCAATTGTAAATACCTTTCCATTAGAAATAGGGCATAGTTCTTGGCAGGGGCTCTACATGCTAGGACGTCATTGTATAGAGAAAACAAGGTATCCATATGTTTAATAACTACATCTAATCTATGGGTTACCTTGGCAACTTTATCTTGTTCCCTTCACCATCCTTCGAAAGCTTGGGTTTCAGATAAGTTGACGTTCCTTAGCTGTTGCTGTAGTTCTTCATATTTTTCTCAGGGGACCGTTTGCTCCTTAAGCTTTTCTGCTTCTTGCTGGGCTTGCTTCAAATGTTTGTGAAGGGTTCTTGTTTTCGGGTCCTTTTTCCATGCATCCATGGAGGTTGGGAGCTTTACTTGAACTTTCTTATTGCGCTGCTTCGAGTTCAGAACCCTTATTACTCCCAAAGGTGGTGCCTCTGTCTGAACCATCTTATCATCCTTTTCAATTTTAACACGAACTCCAGCCCACTACTGTTCCTTTTCAAATGGAACAGTAGTCCGTTCTTCAGCTTCATTTGGAACAACAGTTTGTTTTTCAGCTTCATTTGGAACATCAGTTTGGCTTTTGTCAGGGTTTTGAGCAGTGGGATGGATTCTGGTCCTCCACCTCTTGCCCTTAAGGGATCTTACTGGTGTGGTCATACATTTTCCTCCTGAAGTCCCTTTCACCCTTTGCCTTGCCTTCAGAATCCTAATCTGCTGATGAAGCTGGACTATTATGTTCAACAATGTCCACTGTTCCCTTTGTAATTCCCTTAACCATCATCTCTTCAGAAAGAACAGCAGGCTGTTCACTATGGTTTGGACTGTGGCTAGCTTCCTGATTTTCTCCCTGACGTGGTTGTTCCGGGGTAAGAACCCTTACCTGGCTCTGTTATTTCTTGGGTTGATTCTTCTTCTGCCCTTATTTCCTTCGGACTTTCTTCTGGTGCCTTCTGATTAGGAACGGGATGTTCCTGCTCAGCGTTTTCTGATATCTTCTCATTATGAACGGACAAATTTTCTACTTCTGCCTCTTCTGCATGAAATTCCTTGGGTGCATCTTTCTCCTGGGTTTTCTCTACGGCATGGAGGTTTGATGGACTCAGGGGTTGGCCATATTCGCCCATATTGGCCAAGATGTTAGCCAATTCGTCTTCCCCTAATGGGCCTTGTAATGGGCTTTCTTCCTATTGTTCCATTCCTTCCTCCTGCTCGGACTGCTCAACTTCTTTCTTCTCGTCTCCTTCCTCTTCAGACTACTCATCCTTTTCTTCTTCTCTGCCTGCAGATTGCTCTGCCTCCTCTTCTTCTTCTTCTTCTGTTTCTACCTCTGGAGACTGCTCTTCTTCCTTGTTGTCTTCTTCTTCCGTTTCTGTCTCTGCAGACTGCTCTGCTTCCTCGTTGATTTCTTCTTCTGTTTCTGTCTCTGCAAACTGCTTTGTTCCCTCGTTGTTTTCTTCCTCCGTTTCTGTCTCTACGGACTATTCATATTCAATTTCTAATGCTTCGCTCATGCCTTCCTGGGGCTTCTCTAGCCCTCCTCAAAGCCATGCGAGCCTTGTTGACTTTCTACGTTTTTCTGGTTGTTTGGGTGTACTAGCGTCATGTTTCCATTTTTCAGGTCATTTTTCAGGTTGCTCTTCTGTGCAAGTGTCCTGCTTCCGTTTTTCTGAACGTTGGGGTGTGCTATCAACTTTTTTTTGTTTTTTCGGGCGTCCAGATGTGGCTGTCCCTCTATTGATGATGACAATTAGTTCTTCCCAGCTGCTTTGCTGCTGGGTGAGACTATAATTAACTATCAACTGAATTAATCCGTGGTGGTTAACAACTGATTCTATGTGCTGTGCCCTTTTCATACTTCGTGCAACGTCATGCAATAGTGAATTCAACAATGCAGGTAAATTCACAGAACATTTTTGTTTTAAGACAGCTAGGAGTTTAATATGTCATGGTCTTACCACGTCTTTTATGCCTTCACAAGTGATGTAGCTTTGGATGATTTTTTCCAATTCCGCCCATGACTCTCCAAGCGTTGCTGGTAGCACCCCCTTTCCTCGAATTGTCAAACTCTGGCCTCGTCCTGAAAGATTTCTAAGATCTTCTGCAGCCTTTTCTTCTTTATTGTCCATATTGGTCCAGTGGCTGGTAGTCCCGTGACTCTTTCTATTATGTCATCGGTGACTGCTATTCATCTTCCTCTTACTGTGGAGTAGTCTTCTTGTAAATTCTGTAAAAATTCTCTTGCTACTGTTTCATTGGACTCCTTCAGGCAGTTGATATAGGTCAACCATCCTGCTTTCTTCAGGATTCTTCGGGTTGCAGCTGAAACAGTTAATACTTGCGGTTCTCAGCGAACTGACCTTCCTCCCATAGTTTCACTGCGTATTCTCAAAGGAACGGAAGTTGTTTGTTGAAACGAAGAGAAGATGGTGGCATATTACTCATTCAAATTCTAATGCTACGGTGTATGCAGTGGAAATGGATTCAAATAGTAGCTCATGCAGAAGAAAATAAAAATAGCAAAAGATAATACCGTTGAGCCGTGCTGTGCCCGAGTACATAATTTCTCAAATAGCGGACTGACACATGCTCTGGGGAATGATGAGGTTACCTCCCCCCCCGCATTGTGATAGGTTGTCCCAGCCGTCAAATAAAGGAGTAGCGTCTGTTCTACCGCGAGGTCTTTATGGAACAACGTATGCAAATATGCCATGCTTACAAAAACAGCCTATTACTGAAATCGAGGTATAAAGTTACATCGCTTTTAATACATAAGGGACTGCGGTGATTTGATGGAAGTTCGGGGATAAGACATTTTCCATAAATAGAGAGTCTCATTCGGTCACTGTCACTAGCTTCGTAATGATTGGCGATAATATATAGTCATGCGCTATATGGTTGGGCCATATTATAATCAATTATCATGCCATAAGAAGCAAGAGGATGTAATCTTCTTACGTATTGGTGTAAAAATACGACTTCAATACCATTAACAGTGCTCTGCTGCCGACAGGTGTCCATAACCTTGGCAGAGTTGTTTGTTTCACCCCTGGAACCATAGTCCTTTGTGTATGCCAGGAAGCGTTGTATAATGTCAAAATGTAGGCCACTATGCTGGCTTGGTGACCAGTTATTCATAATGCCATTCATGAGGGAGGAGCAAATAGTGGGCAGGCCGGTTCGTGGTGAGACCTCCTGCTCCAAGGGTTATTTGTTTGATATACCTTTTAGACCATTTCCCAGGTGTGGTGGCCCTAGTGGGAATTCCACTTCGCTTCCATCCTGATGATCATGGTAGGCCAGCTCGTAATGATACTTCCTATCCTGCAATTTGACAATTTTTAGAAACCCTGTTTTGCTTCCTTCTTTTTTCTTCTTGTTTTTAATAGAGAGTCTTTCTTATTTATACAAAAAGGGTGGTTCAACACTCCTTAAGAGTAGGAATGGTGGAAGAAGTCTTAATATCCCAATAGAAAGGTATAGATCCTTTGATCTTATTGCCGAATGATAATCAAAGAAGAAAAAAAAGAACCATCATGATACAAATAACCAATCAGAACGGAGTTAGTAGAACAATGGCAGCAAAAGATGATAAATAAGCATGTCTTTCCCTGCGTCCTTTCACCATTTCAGGGCAGTCTCTTATAAAGATAGTGATTTATGATTTACTGATTTCCGTATGCTGTGTTTTTGTTTCCATCACATAAGTGCATAGCCATATTCCAAAAGACTTGAAAGAACATTAGCAATAAGCATCCTTAATTTAGAATAGAAGGAAGAAGCTATTTCAAAATCATATGAGTAGTGCTCCTTTCAAGGAAGGGCACAACAACAGTTCATAGATGTTGTTCGTTTGGAGAAAGGGACAGTAGAAATCAACGATGTTGTTCCTTTTGAAAAGGAACAACAAAATCAAACAAGTGTCGTTCCTTTGGAAAAAGACTGAAAGAAATCAAAAAGTGTTGTTCCTTTTGGAGATAGCAAAAACACACAAGTGATGTTCCTTTTCGAAAAAGGAACAGCAAAAATCACAAGTGATGTTCCTTTTGGAAAAGGAACAACAAAAATCGCAAGTGTTGTTCCTTTTGGAAAAGGAACAACAAAACTCGCAAGTGCTGTTCCTTTTGGAAAAGGAACAACAAAAATCACAAGTGTCATTCCTTTTGGAAAAGGAACAACAAAAATCAAAAGTGTTGTTCCTTTTGGAAAAGGAATAACAAAAATCACAAGTGTTGTTCCTTTTGGAAACGGAACAGCAGAAACCAAAAGTGTTGTCCCTTTTGGAAAAGGAACAGCAAAAATCACAAGTGTTGTTCCTTTTTGGAAAAGGAACAACAAAAATCAAAAGTGTTGTCCCTTTTGAAAAAGGAACAACAAAAATCACAGGTGTTGTTCCTTTTGGAAAAGGAACAGCAAAAATCAAAAGTGTTGTCCCTTTTGGGAAAGGAACAACAAAAATCACAAGTGTTGTTCCTTTTTGGAAAAGGAACAACAAAAATCACAAGTGTTGTTCCTTTTGGAAAAGGAACAGCAAAAATCACAAGTGTTGTTCCTTTTGGAAAAGGAACAACAAAAATCAAAAGTGTTGTTCCTTTTGGAAAAGGAACAGCAAAAATCACAAATGTTATTCCTTTTGGAAAAGGAACAGCAAAAATCACAAGTGTTGTTCCTTTTGGAAAAGGAACAACAAAAATCAAAAGTGTTGTTCCCTTTCGAAAAGGAACATCAAAAGTAAAAAAACGTGTTGCAAAGATATGTACACAAAAATAATTCAAGAAGTTATATACAAATTGTAAGGAAAAGTAAATTTCTTAGTGAGTTACAGGTGGGGAAGACTTGTCTTCCTCCCGTAAAATCTCCATATCTCAATCTTGGCGTAGTTGTTGGCAGAAGGACTCCCGAGTAAGTGGTTTGCGATAAAGATGGACTCGATGGCCGTTTACCTTAAAGGTATATCCAGAACGATCAATAGTAATCAGGTTAAGGGTACCATTGTCATGTACATTCTGAATTTCATATGGTCCCAGCCAACGAGTCTGGAGTTTCCCGGGGAAGTCCTGAAACCTAGAGTCATATAAAAGAGCCCAGTCTCCTTCGTGGAAGACTCTGTTTTTAATGAGAGAATCATGCCATTTAGCTCTCTGCTGTTGTATCAGGGCAGTGTGTTGAAGTGCAGAGAGCCTAATTTCATCGAGCTCATTAATATGTTGTAGTCGATTATTCTGTGCCTCAGTTAAGTCTAAACCAACTTCTTGTGCTGTTCGTAATGTCTAGATTTCAAATTCTATACGAAAGATAGGTTATTTTCCGAACATTAGCTGGTAAGGTGAGTGACCAGTGGTGCTTCTTCATGTTGTTCCATAAGCCCACAGTGCTTCAGGTAGTCTGGTAGCCCAATCACATCTATGTGATGCAACTATTTTTGTTAGAATTGTTTCTATTATCTTGTTGTTGCTTTCTACTTGCCCATTTGCCTATGGGTGATATGGGGTGGTAATTTTATGCTGAACATGATAATTGTTGAGTGTTGCCACTATTCCGTTCCCAGCAAACTGTGGCCCTCCATCTGTAATTATATCTCTAGGGAGGCCATAGCGTACAAATAGATGGAGCAGGAACTGTATAACAGATTCTTCTATAGCTCTGGGCAAGGCCTCTGCTTCAACCCACTTGGCGGCGTATTCTGTTGCCACCAAAATGTATGTTTTTTGGTTTGATGGTGGGTTGATTGGTCCCACAAAATCAAGAGCCCAATGCTCAAATGGTCGACGACTAGTTGTGGTTTCAAAGGCATCTCATCCAACTAACTAGGGCGTCCTGCTCTCTGGCAACTGTCACACGCTTGGACAAATTTCTTTGCATCTTTGAAAATTGTGGGCCAATAATACCCTGTGTGTAATACTTTATGTGCAGTCCTGTGATCAGAAAAATGTCCACCACATGGTTGGTCATGGCATGCTTTCAATATATCAAAAATTTCATCTTGTCGAACGCATCTCCTGATTTGCATGTCTGCCCTTGTGTGAAACAAATAGCCCCCAATCTAGGAAAATTTGTTAGTTTGTTGAACAATATGTTTTCGCTAATTAAGGGTTAGATGCTTTGGTAACTTACCTACTGCTAAGTAATTGGCGACACCAGCATACCAGGGTGTTTGAACAACAAAGGCAAAGAGATGCTCATCTGGAAATTGATCTTCAACTACTGCTGCATCGACTGTTTTTGGCATTCTTGAGAGGAAATCAGCTACTGGGTTTTCTTTCCCGGGTTGATCCTTAATTGTAATATCAAATTCCTGCAATAAAATCAGCCATCTAGTTATTCTTCCATTTGTGATAGGCTTGTTTGCTAAATATTTTATAGCAGAATGATCTGTGTACAAGATAACAGGATATCCAGTAATGTAATGTTTGAATTTATTGACAGCATGTATAACAGCTAGAAATTATTTTTCGGTGACAATATAATTTAATTCAGCAGGGGATAGATTTTTGCTAATGTAATAAATTGGATATGGTTTTCTATCCTTCTCCTGTCCAAGAACCGCTCCAATGGTTGTATCTGAGGCATCAGATGATATCTGGAATGGCAAATCCCAATTTGGTCCCCAATGGACTGGGGCTGTAGATACGAGCCTCTTCAGGTCGTTGAAGGCACGTTCACATTTTTCTGTCTAAAGGAAATCAATATTACCAGTTAGTGCATACAATGGTGCAACAATACGTGAATAATGTTCTATAAATCTTCTGTAATAACTAGAGAATTAAAGAAAGCTACGTACCTCTGTTTGAGTAGTAGCAGTAGGAATAAGCAAAAGTATTTGGATTTTGGCTGGGTCTACCTGAATGCCAGCTGCTGAAATATAGTGTCCTAAATAAGTCCTTCCGTCATCATCATGTAACATTTTTCATGGCTTAAACAAAGGCTGGTAGCTATGCAATGTTCTAGGACTTTTTCTAGTGTCTCCAATGTTGGATCAAACTCATCTCCGTATGGAGTAAAGTCATCCATATATACTTCCAG
>APFE031661573.1:0-25058 GCA_000404065.3 Pinus taeda
AAATGTCCTGATGATGGATACCTGTTGGGATTTGAAATGTTGACGAAAAATAGTTTTTATTGTGGGTTCTCTGGTTACTAAGTTAGAAGAAATACTAAATAATAAAACTGATTAATTCTAATCAATATTATAAGTTATTATTTAATTGCTTTTTAATTATAACCTAATATGGATTACCAAATATGATTTAATTTATTTTAAATTTAATTTAATTTTAATTTTAATTTACATTTTTGTAACCTAATTAAATGTAAATTAGTTTATTTTGATTTTAATTTTTAAAAAATAAATAAATCTAATTAACTCTTTATTTTATTCTTATTTACTAAAATAAATGAATAAATTTAATTCATTAAATATCTACTAAATAGTAATAATAATTTAATTTAATGTATTATTTGTTTATTTAATTTATAAAACTAAATTATTTATTACTATTTAGTAGATATTTAATGAATTAAATTTATTCATTTATTTCGGTAAAGAAGAATAAAATAAAGAATTAATTAGATTTATTTATTTTGTAAAAATTAAAATCAAAATAAATTAATTTACATTTAATTGGAGTCGCGAGGCAGAAGAATTGCCCCGGATAGCTAAAAGTGGTCCGAATCTAGGCAAAATAATTTCAAAAATCTTGTAGAGACACTGTTTGAATCATGTTTTTTAAAGTGGAAATGGATTGAGCACCATCAAAAACATCTAGACACCTAAAATTTTGAATTTCAACAACTATAACTTGAATTTACAAAAATCCTTGCCCGATTTTCTCTAAATATGACCAGAATTTTCATAACTTTCCGAGCAATAGTTACATAACTTGTTAATAATAAGATTAGACTATATCTTTAATAATATAATATTAATTATTATTAGTTATTATTTCTATCATTTGAATATAAATTAACTCAAACTTGCTTATCTTTTCACTTAAATTACATATGATAAATATTAAAAATAATATTTTAAGAATATTATAAAATTAAGGTTGAATAGTCAAATCTAGCCGTTTTTGCTCAATCTTAGCTGTTTATCTAGATGGACCTAATATAGCCGTTTTTTTCAAAATAGTTGTTTTTTAGTCAAACATAACCGCTAAAGGATCTATTATCCCCATTTAAATTTGCAGCCAAGATCTAGTTCTTCAACTTGTCGAGACGATGAACCACACTCGTTGGTTCGAAAAGCGTCGACAAATGTTCTATCATGTGATTTACCCTGAAAATATTTTCTCATAAACTTGATATGGATCACAGAAGCCTCAATTCAACCAGTAAAATACAGTTTGAATTAAGACAATAACATTAAAAATACAATAAAAAAAACTTTTCATATATAAAATTAGGAATAAATTTATCAATACAACTAGATAAATAGTATATGAATCAACCTAGTGTTTAAACAGTAAAATACAGTTTGAATTAAGACAATAACATTAAAAATACAATAAAAAGTTTTTTCATATATAAAATTAGAAATAAATTTATTAATATAACTAGATAAATAGTATATGAATTAACGTAGTGTTTAAACTGTAAAATACAATACAATAACATTAAAAATACAATAAAAAGCTTTTTCATATATAAAATTAGAAATAAAGTTATTAATACAACTAGATAAATAGTGTATGAATTAAAGTAGTGTTTAAACAGTAAAATACAGTTTGAATTTTGAAAGTCTGTGATGCCACTTAATCAAAAACTTCGTAAACTCATGCAAGGAATCTATACACTATTTTTTCCCCTTGGATTTCTCTTCGCCAATTAACCATTCGAAGGAAAGCAGAGCAAAGGATTTAACTTCAAACGAACGTTTTCAAGTGTTTCTTCTAATAAAATGAAGAGTAAACCCTAAAATAATCAATCGTACTCATGCAGGAAATTTCCACTTACCATATCAACAAATTTCGCTAGAACAGTCAAACAGCCACAGACGTCGTGCTTTTGCAAGCAATTGCCACACTCATCTACGATTGAATATTCAATCAACCATTCACGTCAAGAAATTTCCGCACTTATCACATATTACCAATTTTCCTCGCACTCGCTGTCGTTAGTAAATACCAGAGTCTTGAATAAACAATGAAGTCCAATCCCTGGGGTCTTGAATAAACAATGATAGAGCCATGGTTTTCAAGAGTCTTCTTTTGATTAAATGAAGACTAAACCGAACACTGGAAAAAAAAAATTCACTCAAATAATCAATCAACCACAAACGTTGTGGTCATGAAGAATTTTCCACACTTCTCCACGATTGAATATTTAATCAAATATTGGCGTCGTGCTCATGCAAGGAATTTCCACACTTTATCATATCAACAAATTGCGAGAGAACAGTTAATCAGTCACAAGCGTCGCCGTGCTCTTGCAAGCAATTGCCATAGTTGTCCACGAGAATAGTCAATTAACCATAGGCGTTGTGCTCATGGAAGGACTTTCCACACTTGCGAAGGAGAATAGTCAATCAACCACAGACGTCGTGATCATGCAACGAATTTACACACTTATCCACATTTGAATGTTCAATCAACCATTCACGTCAAGACATTTCCACACTTATCACATATTTCCTCACGGTCTTGGTCCTTATTAAATGCTAGAGTCTTGAATACCTACCGATCTACACCATGTAATCAAAGTAGTAATAATTCTTAAAACTCTTTTTATCAACCATCACATTTCTATTCAAGGTGTTGGGAAGTGCCTATCCATATAATTCATTTATTTATGGATTTTGTTGGAACCATCAGCACGATAATGATTTCTAACACTCTTTTGGACCACTAATTTCATTCAATAAGATGTTATCAAGTACTTAAGTTTTGACATTTTATCTCATTTATTCATAAACATTGATCTAAAGAGATAAAAATCCCACTTATATGTGGTAATAAAAAGGAATGTCTTATCTTGTGATTTGACATATTATTCTATAAATATTTAGGAAGGTGTGAATTTCTTATTTTTAGTTAATTTTTTAACATATAATTGTTTCCTAAAATGATTTAGTATTTTATGAAATCATTATTTCTTTGTTATTTTTTCATTTTAAATTGAGTTAGGATGTAATTTGTATATATATATATATATATTTAATTTATCATTCATATATATATAATATTGGGCAAAGAGGAAGGCAAGAGATTCAAAAATAGAAAGATCCACTTGACTAGAAAGATGTATTTTTTAATTTACTAGAAAAAAATGGGTCATTGTAGCAAAACATTTTTAATTTCACAAAATAGTCCTAGATATTTTTATGCAAATTTAATTTCTTCCCTGTGGTTCATATTGATTACAACATTTTATTGAATCAAGAATGTTTCTATGAATTGTTTTTCGTTATTAAATTCATATATTACACAAAATATATGAAGATATACATTTGTAGCATTAGTATTTTTTATCAAGTAAGAGTCGGACCTTCTATTCATCTATAAAAATACATAATGTACACAAGCTGTGAAAAGCCCACACAAAACTTCAATAAACAATCTGCCGTCAAGGCATCAACCTGGACAACCAAAGACCTGGATACCTGTTGTCCCAACTATCGCGGATCAAAAGACCTACCATGCACCACAACCTCCGAGCCCACAAAACTACACCATGTGACCATCCGAAGGCCCACATAACTACCCCAAAGACCAACCAAGACCTTCAAGTATCGGAATAGCCCGAAGACCAGGTGAAACAACCATCAAAGATCTAATGGTTAGAAACTGTTTTTCGGCTTACACCTGGCCCGAACTTTAACACGATAAACGGACCCGAAATGAAGTATAGCCCACCTTTCTAACCTATTTCAGGTTCAAAAGTAGAAATAATTGTCGTGCATCTATTCTGCCTGAAATCTATGGGATGACAGGGATCAAAATTAGTCTCGTCAACTAGCTCGTTTAATAACATCCCAGGCGAAACCGAAGAATAGACAAACCTCCACCCTAAAGTTTTTCGGGTCCGAGTTGAGAAATAACAACGTGCAACTAATCGCCCGAAATCCATAGGATGATGGCAATCTCGGCAACTAGCACACTATTTACCTAAACATGCGGACCCGAAAGGAAACCTATGCCACCTCTCTAAACGTTTTCGGGTCCGAATGGAGAAGTAACGAACTTGTAAAATACCGCCCAAAATCCATAGGATGAAGGCGATCTTGGTTACTTGCCCACTATTTTTCATTACAAACAGACCTGCAAAATTGACCTACGAGCCATTTCCCGCCCGAAGTCCATAGGAAGATGGATTTCAAGGCAAATTTTAGTCATGTATCTACATCCTTCCTACCTTCCTACTTGTTATTTACCACATGCTACTAACCTGTGATTGTTCCATTTTCATCAATTTCCACTAGCCTTCTCATGCTTTGGAAGTACTCCCTATCTTTGGTAGCCTTCCCGTGACAGTCTTCCTGCAATTTCCCTGGGGGAGTAAGCATCCATTCATATCTTCTATTACTTTTTGAACAGAGTACACCTTCATTCGCTAACCTATCCACTAAATTTTTGGTTGTTCTGCACACATGAACAAAATTGAGGGTTCTCAAGTGAGATTGTATGCAATGATAGACCTACAATAACCGCCAGTGTTTTGACACTCTTTCTGGTGCTGTACCATTGCATATTTTCTTGACCGAATTAATTATCAATTTAGAGTCAGCTTCAATGATGGTGTTCTACAAGTTTGATTCCATCAAGATTTCTAGGCATTGCTCTAGGGCCATGAGTTCCGCCATATTGTTAGTAGCCTTCCCCAAATGACTATGAAAGATGACTTTTATGTAACCCTTCTCATCTCTTAGGACTCCGCCATAACTAGCCACCCCAGGGTTTCCTTTAGAAGCACCATCTATATTGAATTTCAAAAAGCCATAAGGGGGAGGTTGCTAGAAATCCTTACCTGCTGTTATACAACTTACCATCTTGCTTATTCCCTATGGGAAAGGTACCTGTAGACCCAAATGCAATGTTATTTGAGCATCCTGATTTTGAGGTGGGTTCGTGGAGGGTTTCTTTAGCAGGGTGCCTACAGTCTCTTGGAGTTGTCTAATGATCTGAGCTATGATGCTCTGGGATGAGCCAATGTTGTTCTTGAAAATCCTATTATTGCGTTCTGTCCAGACATCCCAGATTAGAAAGCCTTGAACCAGTGCCCAAGCTTTATTGACTATATCATCTTTGGAGAAGTTTCTTCTCCAATTATTCAAAGTACCAGTGATGCTAAAAATGTCCCTATCCATTTGTTTGAAGATTGAGGCCACCCAATTCCACAAGGTGGAGGTGAAAGGGCATAGGTTGAGTAGGTTTTCCATGGTCTCTTCTTGTACTTCACATAAATGGCATCTAGATGGACCTGCTACACCTCTTTTTGAAGGTTTTCCCACGTCAGAATTTTATTATGTTGCACCAACCATATGAACAGTTTGATTTTCATCCAGTGTGGGCTTTGCCATAGATCCCTCCAAACCTTATCAAGGTTTGTAAAGTCAAGCCCTAGGGCCTTTCTCTTGGCTTCGTTGAGGTTGTAGCTACCTTCGTTGTTTCTGCCCCATCTCAGTTGATCTGACAATGTTGATATCTAAATCTTTCTCTGTTCCAAGATCACTACAAGTGCTTTTGTCTGGGCCTTCAAAGAGGTTCCTTCACTATATACCAGGTCCTCCATATTCTCCATTTACCATTGTTCCTAGACTGATCGCAGAAGTCACTTACCCTAAGTAAACCTTTATTGTCAGTGTCATTCTTGAGATTGGCAAGTTCCTCTCTTACTAGGTTAGGTTCCTATTGCCAGTTGTCCTCCCAGAACAAAGTTAGGTTTCCATCTCTGATCTCCCAGAAACTATGTTTCTAAACAACGGCTCTATTCTCCCATGCTTTGTTCCAAATGTGGGAGCCTTTTATGAGCGCAGACATTCGAATGTGGTCCTTTTCTTTCCAATTATTTGCATACTTCTGTTTCCAAATCTTTTCCCAAGGAGTTGCCGATTCCTTTAGCCATCTCCACCATAGTTTGGCCCCCAAAACTTTACTTAGGGTTTCAGGGTCATGAAGCCCCAAACCTCCATGTGTCTTGGGTTTACAGATCTTATCGCATGCTACCAAGGCCCACTTCTTTTTCTCTTCCCCTTTGCCCCATAGAAAGTCCCTTTGTATATTTCTGATGTGCTGCATAACTCCTTTAAGAGCAAGAATGACAGAGAGCATGAAGATGGGAATAGTTTGTAGGACAGCTTTTGTTAGCACTAGCCATCCTACAAAATTCAAAGACCTACTTGTCCAGTTCTAGACTTTGTCCTGGAGTTTATTAGTGATTGGCTCCCAAACTGCCTTGCTTAGGGGTTTGTCCATTAGAGGTATTCCCAGATATTTGGAGGGTAGATGTTCTCTTTGAAAGCTGAGAATTCTAGTGAGGTTCCTCTAAACAACAATGTCTGTATTAAAAAAGAAAATCTTAGATTTGGTAAGGCTTACCTCTGTACCAGCAGCCATAGCAAAGTCGTTTAGGATTTGCTTGAAAGCTTTAGCTTCCTTGATTGTGGGTGTACCCTGCAGCATAGTATCATCCACAAATTGTTGATGAGTCAAGGCATCTCCATTCCGAGTGAGTTTGAGACCCTAGATTTTTCCTTCTTCTTTAGCTGATTTGATCATGTTGCCTAAACCTTCCATCATGAGGATAAAGAGGAAGGGGGAGAGCGGATCTCCTTGTCTTAGTCCTCTCGAAGGCCTAAAGGTTCTGGAAGGTGAGCCATTAAGTAGGATTGAAAAACTAGATGTGGTGACAAGGGCCATTACCCATCTTATCTAGTTGTGGTCAAAGCCATAAGCTTTTAGTACTTCCTTCATGCATGCCTAGCTTAGCTTATCATAAGCTTTCACTAGGTCAAGTTGCATGATCATACCTGCTTGCTTATTGCTCTTAAGAGAGTGTACCACCTTGTTTGCTTGAGTGATATTATTTAGAATCTATCTTCCTTCCACATATCCAGTTTGCTCCTCAAACATAAGAGTTGGAAGAAGGGGCTTGAGCCTATTTGCCATTACTTTGGATATAATTTTGTACACCACATTGCATAAGGCTATGGGTCAGAATCTATCCGGTGTCATGTCTCTTTCCTGCTTTGGAATCAAAGTTATGAAAGAGGCATTAAGTGCCCTTAAAATAGTTTTGTTTTTCCTTGAGTCCTCCACCACATCAAGGATATCTTGTTTGACTATTTCCCAGCATGCTTTGAATAAGTCTACATTGAACACATCTGGGCCTGGATCTTTCCCATTTTGCATCTCTCTGATAACTTTGCTGACCTCCTCTTCAGTCACTGGCCTATTAATATTGTGATTGTCTCTCTAGTTATAAGCTTGGGAATGTTCTTTGTGAAGTTCTTGATAAATTGTGATCTGTCTATGAGAGGTTCCTCAGTTGTGCTTTGGAAATGTTCTACTAGAGCAGATTCTATTTCTTTGTGGGATCTGAGCTGTTTTCCATGAGTCTCTCTGAGTATTGAAATGTTGTTATGAGACCTGTGATCAATGGTTGACTTGTGAAAAAACTTTGTGTTTCTTTCTCCTTCTTTTATCCATTGCACTCTAAATTTCTGTCTCCAAAAGATTGCCTCTTGCTTTCATTTTTCTTCCCATTCCTGTTGCAGAGAGTCAGCTTGAACTTTCCTTTCCTCGGTAAAGCCATCTGAGATGAGGACCTGGTTAATTTCTTTAAGTTTCTTTTCAACTTCTTTTTTGGCTTTGAAGATATTTCCAAACTCATTTCTGTTCCAATCTTTGAGCCTGAGTTTAATGTGTTTTAGTCTCTGATGCAAAAGGAACAGGTTAGTTCCCTGAACGGGCATATCTTCCGCCCACCATTTACTTATATTGCTAATGAAGTCAGGGTGGGTGAGCCAAATTTTTTCAAACCTGAATGGTCTATTTCTCGAAGTGCCTATAGCAACAACTTCAAGTTGGATAGGCCAGTGATCCGAGCCTCCAAAAGGGAGGATTAACACAGACAAGTCGAGGCCTGTGAGAATGAGGTCCTCAGAGATTATGAATCTGTCTAGTTTAGAGGTAACTTGAGAAGCCCCTCCCTGTTTATTATTCCAGGTGAAGGTACCATTTCTAGTCTCCATAACTACTAGCCTCATGTCGTTTAGAAAATTTTGAAAGGATATGGAGTCTCTGCCTAGTATTCTGGTCCCACCTTTTTTTGTAAGCTATCTAATCATATTAAAATCTCCTCCCATAATCCAGGGCATAACAAGGTATCTTTCTCTTAGCTTCTCCAGTGAGATAAGAAGCATAAGTTTGTCTTCAATTTTTTGAGGACCATATACATTAGTGATCAAATAGACTTCCTTATCACCTAAAGGTTGGATCACCATCAATAGGTAATTCCTGGATGCTTCAGCATCTAGGATTCCAAGTTTCTAGGGGTTCCAAAGTGTGAGAATCCCTCATGTTGTGTTGTCTACTTTAACTTCTAGATATTTATACTTGATGAGAATTTGCTATGTATCTCTCTTATTTTATCCATTGAACATTTTGTTTCCTGGATAAACACCATATCTGGTTTTTCTTCTTTTATTATGTTGCTAAGATTTCTCTGTTTCCTTTTACTTCCTAGACCCCTAATATTCCAGGTTGTAAGATTCATTAAGAAAGATTTGTAAATGAGTAACTAGTGAGATCTTTCATCTTACCTGAGTTGATCATGAGTTTCCGACACTCTATCAGTAGCTTATTCTATCTTTTTCTTCTACTTTTCCTTCCTGGGTTCTTGGGAGCATGTCCTGATGTAGCCTCCATCGTTTTTACTCCTCTGTTTTCCTGGCTATCATGGTTTCTTTTGATTCTAGAACCCTTTATTTCAGATCTCCAAAGGAAGATCTATTGTACTTTGTCGAACTCCTCTTGAGGTAGAGAATCAACCCCTTTGTTGGTTCCCTGCTCTAGGAACTTTTCTAGATCAAGATTCTCCCTTTCAAGAATTTCCAGCAGGTCGTGGTCCTCCATTCCAACCTCACTTGGGGTCATCTCATGGTCCCTGTCGAGTTCCATAGTGTTTGTCTAATCCTCCTTTAGTTTGATGTTTATAGGAACATCCTCCATTTTATCATCTTTCTCCTTCTCTGCTAGACTGTCCTCCAATGTCCGGTTCATCCCATTGTTTCCATCTTCTTCTTCTAATATCTTGAATTTGTTATGACTTGGTTGCTTCTCCTCATAGATTTTCTTCTGGTTCTTTTTCCATCCTTTCCCTTTGCCTTCCACCTTGGTAAAGCCTTCGGTATCTTTTCCTGTGTTGGTTTTGATATTACTCTCCATTTTGTTTAATGTGCAGTCTTTGAAGAGGTGCCCGTGTTCATGACATTTGCCACATCTGAATGGGACATGTTCATAGTCCACCGCCTGCACCCATTCTTCATCATATACTTCTAGAATGATTTTGTCCAAAAGTGCTCCAGATAGGTCCATTTCTACACATATTCGGGCAAAAGAGGTATATTTTCCTCGCAGAGTCGCTTCTGATATTTTAAAAAAATGACCTAGTTTATTTCCTATGGCCTTTAAGGATTCTGGCAACCAATAATCTAAAGGTAGGGAGTAGAGTCTTACCCATACCAGTACTGATGTGAATGTCTCACACTCCAGGACAAAATTCATCACGCATGGTCACATGTATAGCCCTGCCACAGCATAAAAATATGGTCCTCCTTTGAACACTCTATCTTTGTCTACAAGGTTTGTGAACACTACTGTGAAGAAACCCTTGGACCCAAGGTGAAGATTTATTTCCCCCTTAGGTTTCCAGTTGTACTTGATCCAAGCATGCAAAGCCTTCTCTGTTGGCCATATCCCCATAAATTTTCATATTACGACATAAGTCGTCATGTGATCCTTGTGCACCTGCAGTGCTGGGTCACTTAAAACCACCCGGGGTGTGATGGTAGACTTAGGTTTACAGAGGCCTGTCATATTCTTGTGCTTGGTTCTCTGCCTGCCTCCTCCTGTACTTTTCTCTCCTCTGACTTCCTCCATATTCTCCTCCTATTCCTATGAACTTATGCTTTTCTGTTTTCCTTTGTTGACACTCCCAATTTCTGCCTCTAATGGTTTCTTGAAGCGGCTCGACACTGCATGACTATAGGAGGGAGTGGAACTCCCCCCTCCTCGCCCCTCCATGGTGACCAGCTCTGAACCCTGTCGCAAACCCTAGTTTGTATTCCTCGCAGCACCGCCGTGTATTTCCAACATGGATCTTCAATCAGATCAACGTATCAAGATTCTACATTTGTAGCATTAGTATTAGTGAATAAGAAATTCATTTTTTTTAAACCTCCAGAAATATTTTATTTAAAAGAATGAATGGTTTTAATTTTTGTGAATATAATTTTCACACTATAAATTTATATAAACTTAAATTGGTATTTTGTAAAATTTTGTAAAGGGAAATGAAAATCTCAAATTATTATAGTTTTTATGTTTTAAAGGAAAGGATGAATGTCAAATTTCAAGACTTTGCTTGTCTATATGAAATTTTTACTTACTTTCTTTGTTGTGTAAGATCCAATTTTTAATTAAGATTATGGATATATGCCAAATATGGGAGAAGAAAAACCTAAAGTTTATTGGTGTTAAGATAGAGGGATTGGAGCCAAGTGTGAGCAAGATAAATTGCTACCATATGTCTAGATGCTCTTTACTTCCTTAAAGAAAACAAAGCATCAAGTTTGTAGATTCATTTGTGGATGCCAACTCTACACATTTTAGTTTTGAAGGTATTTTGCAAAGGAAATGATAATTTTAGGTGCTTGGGTGGGTGACCAAATTCTCTCGCTATAAATAATGGTGAGAAGATGATATTTTTACCTAGAGTTATAAGATAGAAGAAGGGTCAACTAATATTGAAAGTTGTGCTCAAGGATTTTTGCGGTTGTCATCCTCAAGATAATTATCATGTTTTCCTATTAATAATTATAGTAATCCCATCAATTATAGCAAATTCCATAAGGTGTCATTGACAATCCCTGCCTAGTTTGTTGTCTCAATATTGGTTCTAATTCTTGTGATAATTTTCATTTGGTTTTGCCTTGAACATTACTTCCATTATAATTATTTCATTATTTTAGGTTTCAGCTAACTTGTGTGATACCTTATTCAAGCTTAGGCTTTTCCATATTCCTACAAATAGTGGTGAAAAGTGCATTCTTTTGTCTCTCTAACAATCCATTCCACCCCCTTGTACTATCTTGGCCTATGGAAGGTGTTCATATTAATTTGACCTAATCTCAAAGGTTTGTTATGAAGAAGGGGTTACAAAAATCCTCTTTTATCCAACATTAGCAAAACTCAAAACAAATGGCATCATTGCAATCAATTTGTCAAGAGATTTTCGTGATATAAATTTTATCTCAATCCATCTCCTGGATTGAAATTTATTCCCTTTTAATTTTGACCAATTATATAAAGCCACATCAGCATTGAGTTTGCATGTGGCATCCACGTGGCTCTTACCTAGCTCACGTGGAACCATCATATCAACATAATACATGGTTCATGTCATAATAATGTTGCCACATGGCATCCATGTGTAGTCCACATGGAATCACCACATCATCATAATGTGGGTCCACATAATAATGGTATTGCCACACGCCATCCTTGTGGGCATTGCCAGATACTCATGGCACTTGCCACATCAACTCAAGAACTAGGCCTTACCAGGGTTTTCCCCTTTTTGTTTTGAAACATTTTCATGTTTTATCTTACTCGCAACATATCTAGTGTTACAATGTTGAATTGACTCCTATCATTCCTAAACCTAGGATCTACGAATCAATCCCTCGTGCAATGTATTTGCAATAGGAACCAATGAATGATATATGGGTCATCACAAATCTGGCCCCTCACAAAGGTTTGTGCTCTCATCCACATCCAAATACCAGATACATAGATGTTTGACTTATTCATAAAGGTGTCAGACCCTAGATACAAATGCCATGTGGAAAGGATATTCAAACCAACAACATACCTAGACTCACCACAAATCTAGTCCCTCATAAATACAATGTAGGAACCACTGGATGATATCCAACTCATGATAAATTTGGCCCCTTACAAAGTTCTATGCCCTCGTCCATTGTTAGGGTGAAACCCTAACCCCTTTATTTATGTAATAAACCCAATGGGGTCAAGTCATAGTCATAATTAGTTAAAGATTCAATAAGCCCGTATTAATAATTGTAAGTGGTTGACCCGCATTTAAGAAAGGGACCACAGTTAGTTGCAAACTGGCCATAATTAATAAATAAAGTGGTTAACCCATGATATGCAAAGAACCACTAGTCGTTAGGTTGTTGAAGGTCATTTAGCTATAAATAGTTGTAGTTATAAGGGAAAGATCATCGAGTCTTATTTTGTAATGGAGCACTACTCTATTGGAGGTTGCCCCCTCAAAGAGGCAAGTGAACATTGCATTCATCTCTGAATAGTAAAATAATTGTTTTTTTTCTCATTTTATTTTGTGTTCTAGGTTGTATCTCTTCGCATATTTAGTATTCTGGAATTTCTCATAGATCAAGAGCATAACAAGTGGTATCAAAGCAATTTCCAGGGCCAGTGGATGACGAACTGATTGCAGTGGTACCATTCACTTGTCAACTTCAATTTTCTGGCGGTCCCAAAATTTTTCGAAGTGATGTCAAGTGACCGAGATTTTTATATGGTAGAAACTAGAGATCAAGTCATGGCCAATGAGAAGATCGAGTGCCTTGAAACAAGGTTGGATAATTTCAAGGAACAACTAGACAAAATTTCAACATTCATTGAACACCTCACTAAGAGAATCCTGGGGTTGCATCATGAGGCACATAGTATTGATGAACACCTTGAAGGATAACCTAGCCATCATATTCACTTCCATAGAAACCATCAACATTCCCACCCTCAGCCACCCAATATGGACATGTGTAAATTTGATGGCTCTAATTCGGCAGTATGGGTAGCACAAATGGAACAATATTTCATTCTGAATGATATCTGCGATGATCCAACTAAACTACATGTGGGAGCCCTTTTCTTGGACTAGGAGAGATGGAAATGGTGGCAGTGGCATGTGAAATTTTATCTTAGGAACATAACTTGGTAGGTGTTCTCAAAATCCCTTTGTGACCACTTTGACAGAGAATCTGATTTTTGGGTCATCTTACTAAGCTTTGACAGAAAGGCACAGTAAAAGACTACATTGCAGCCTTTGAGATATTGGCCATCTGAACAGAAGGTCTGGGAGATGAATTCTACTTGGAGTGTTTCATTAGTGGTCTCAAAGAAGCCATCCAAGCACATGTTTGGATGCACCACCCACCTACATGGATAGGCGGTTGCACAAAGGCTGTTGAAGTGGAACTTGCTTTAGCTGCCCAGTCTACTCGTCCAAATTTCATAGCCAAGGGGTGTCCCAACCAAGCTCAGGGCCCTACCCAAACACTTAAGGTTCAAAAGGTGTCTCCTGCATAAATGGTTGAACGACGAAAACAAGGATTGTGCTACTACTATGATGAAAAATATTCCCCAAGGCATAAATGCAAGGAACCCAAATTCTTTCAAATTGATGTTACTGATCACAACTCATCTGAGGAAGCCCCACCCCTTCGGGGGGTAGAGGATGAAGCTGAGGAAATCCAGCATGACAATGATCTCACAGCTACACCAGATGAACCAGTTATCTCACTACATGCTTTAGCGGGCATTTATGCGTCCCAAACTCTCAAAATGAGAGGCTTTCTTAAACATCGCCCCGTATTGGTATCGATTAATAGTGGCAGCACTTATAATTTTATCCATAAGCGAGTCGCCGAAGTTGTTCATTGTTTTGTAAGGGCAGTGTCTAATTTCCATGTCCTTATTGTTGATGGGGGGATAATGAAATGTGAATACCAGGGGAGACTACCACCTAAAGACCCACATGTTTGCGATTAATATGGGTGGTTGTGACATTGTCTGGGGTGCCGAATGACTTCGCACACTAGGCCCAATCACAATGGATTTTTAGGAGTTATATATGAGATTTAAGTAGAATGACCACATTCATACACTACGTGGACTCCAGGCAGGTGCTTCTATTATCATCAGCTCACATTGAATGAAAAGGTTGTTGAAAAAAGGCCATCATCGATTTATTGCCTATTTTAATGCCATCTAGCCCATAGAATCCACTACTCTTCATATTCATCCTGAGATGCAACAGGTCTTAGACCGCCACCAGTAGGTATTTGACAAACCTAAAGAGCTTCCACCCTCTAGAGGTCAACATGATCATGGCATCCCTTTGGTCCCGGGGGCCCAACCACCTAATGTGCACCCATATCGATATCCTTTCACCCAAAAGAATGAAATTGAAAAAATAATCAAGGAACTCCTTGAATCAAGGGTTATTCATCCTCGCATTAGTCCTTATTCATCACGAATGGTCATGGTGCTAAAGAAAGATGGAGAATGGTGCATGTGTCCAGACTTTCTAGCCCTCAACAAGCTCACTTTCAAAGACAAATTCCCTATTCCGGTTGTTGATGATCTACTTGATGAACTACATGGTGCTCAATTCTTTACCAATCTAGATCTTCACTCTGGCTATCACCAAATACGCATGAAAGAAGAAGGCATTCCCAAGACTGCTTTCCAAACTCATGAAGGCAGTTATGAATTCTTGGTCATGTCATTTGTTCTTTGTAATGCTCCATCTACTTTTCAAAGCCTCATGAATCACCTGTTGAAACCATATCTCTGAACATTTGTCCTCATTTTCTTTGATGACATTCTCGTCTACACCTTAAATTGGGAAAACCATCTTCAGCATGTAGACCTAATCTTGCAACTGCTCTAGAATCACAAATTATTTGTCAAACTGTCCAAATGCTATTTTGGTGTGGAAGAAGACGAGTATTTGGGCACATTGTGGGTTGTGAAGGTGTCAGGGTTGATCCCAAAAAGATACAAGGAATGCAAGATTAGCCCCAACCAAAAACATTGAAGATTCTGAGGGGATTCTTGGGGCTCACTGGCTACTATCACAAATTTGTTCGCAATTATGGTCGCATTGCTAGACCCCTCACTAACCTTATTAAAAAAAATTAATTCCTCTGGACTGATGCAGCACAACGGCCATTTGTGGCTCTCAAACAAGCCATGTGTTCCACTCCCATATTGGCACTACTGGACTTCACCAAGTATTTTGTGATTGAAAGTGATGCTTCAGGTACTGGTATTGGTGATGTCTTAATGCAGGAAAGCCGACCCTTGGCTTTCACCAGCCAAAAACTGAGTGGAAAACGTCTAGGTCAATCTACCTATGAGAAAGAAATGATGTCCATC
Source organism: Pinus taeda (assembly GCA_000404065.3). Lineage (NCBI taxonomy): Eukaryota > Viridiplantae > Streptophyta > Pinopsida > Pinales > Pinaceae > Pinus > Pinus taeda. Next base: position 15,371 of record APFE031661573.1, read on the forward strand.
TTACATGAAGTAGATACCTGGCAACCATACTTATTGGGGCGAAATTTCCAAATCTGCACAGACCATCAAAGCCTCAAATATTTTTTGGAGCAACGTCTCTCCTCACCACAACAAAATATATGGCTGGCCAAAATGTTGGGATATGATTATGAGATAAGTTATAAGAAAGGGCATGACAATGTAGTAGCATATGTTTTATCATTCCAATTTGATGATGAAATCACCTTGCTATCAATCTCTCTTCCCATACCATATTGGATTGAAGAAGCCCACAAGGAATGGTTTTCACACCCCTCTCTCTCCCAACTTATTAATAACTTGAGAGAAGATCCTAATTCCTTAATCGGCTACTCTTGGAAGGATGAGATTCTTCACTACAAGGATTGAGTAGTTATATCACTGACATCCACCCTCAAAACTCCCATTTTGGTAGAGTTGCAGTCATCTCCCATTGCAAGGCATGTAGGCTTTCAGAAGACTTATGCTTGCACTCATCATTCTTTCTCTTGGACAAGCATGAAAAATGACATTCTTACTTTTGTAACTGAGTGTGATGTGTGTCAATGCCACAAAGGAGAAACCGTCAGGTTACCAAGCACCTTAAAACCATTGCCACTCCCTGCCTCCATCTAGGTGGATGTTTCCATGGATTTCATTACTGGTCTCCCAAAGTTGGGAAACAAATTAGTCATCATGGTGGTTGTGGACATACTTTCTAAATATGCTCATTTTTGCACTCTACCCCACCCATTTACGCCCACTTTGGTGGCTCAAGCTTTCATGGACCAGATCTTCAAACTGCATGGCATGCCAACTTCCATTGTGTCTAATCATGACCCGACTTTCACCAGCAAATTTTGGAAAGAACTTTTCAAGATATAAGGCACCCAACTCCAACTAAGTACTTCCTATCATCCCCAAACCGATGTTCAAACTGAAGCAGTCAACAAATGTTTGGAGACATACCTAAGATGCTTCACTTTAGAAAAGCAGCATCAATGGGTACAGTGGCTACCTTTAGCTGAATGGGGGTATAATATTAACTACCATGAAGCAATAAAGATGACTCCATACAAAGTAGTGTATGGCCAACTTCCACCTTCACTTATTTCTTATATGCCTGGGTGCTCTAAGGTGCAAGTAGTTGATCAACTCCTATAGAATTATGTTGCCATGCTAACTTGTCTCAAAAATAATCTCCATCAAGCTCTGGATCAAATTAAGGAACATGCAGACTAGTATTGTTCAGAGCGTACATTTCAAGAAGGGGATCAGGTATTCCTGTGGCTACAACCATATAAGCAAACATCACTCAAAGAAGAGGGCTGCCAGAAATTAACTCCAAAATTCTACGAACCTTATCAAATACTTCAGCGCATTGGAGCAGTAGCATACAAGATGGCCTTGCCACCAAATTCGAAAATCCATCTAGTCTTCCATGTATCATGCCTCAAGAAAGTGGTGGGGAACAATTTCAAAATTCAAATGAGTCTACCTAAATTGGATGAGGAACGTTCACTCTAGCTCCAACCAGAACAGGTCCTCGACACTCGTGAAAGACATCTGTGCAGTCGCACGATTAAGTAACTCTTCTCTAGGGTAGGGTTCATATGTACAAGAATCTTGCAAAAAGAGTTGGTTATAAAAATTTGCGTGGTAAGTGTTTCATGTGATTACTCGATGCTTGAAAGAAGAAGTTTGATATGCTTCGGTATGGATAAATATCAAGACTCTCACACAAGATTGGATAGCATAAATATAATGATATTGATCAACATCAAGCATAGTCTCCAGACAAAAGAAATGGATTTAATAATGACAAACCCAAGGAAGATATTGAATTTTGTTAATCAAGTTCAATCCATGGGAACCTTAATTAAAAGTGTATGCATGGAGAAGGATTATTGTACAATATGGAGATGGAACATGCAAAAGGATCTTAATCTCAAAGGATTCAAGTAAGAAAATACTTTGATGAAAGGGCCATCATAATAATATAAATCTGATTTTGATATTTATTGGTATTTCTTATCTGGTTAACATATTATTTTTCTACCTGGAAGGATATTCCAAAACTTCATAATGATCATTGAGGCAAGTTCAACAATTGGTGTTAACTTGATTCAAAGGACATGTGAATTGAGTGAATTATTTTAACAATACTTGAAGGGTCACGTCATCAAGATGTTTACATCATAATCTTGGATTTGAAAGGTAGCAGTATAAGAGGATGATCTGATGTTCATGAAGATCACTTTCATGTTTAAAATTAGTTGTGATTGACTCTATTTTGCATTGATAATAACTAGAGGAAAGTGATATGGAAGGTTGATGGCCTGAACCCTGACATAAGAATAAAGGAAGAGGATGGATCCATAATATCAAGAAATAAATAAGCTCGATATGATGAGATGCAAAATGAAGGAGGAGCCATGAAGCTACTACTTGAAGATCTCCATGAAGAACTTGTAGTTTACACACTTATAAAGACAAGTTAGAGAGCCTATGGTTATGAATTCCTAATTGAAAGGAAGTGGAAGAATCTCCTCTATGATTTATGGAGATTAATAAGTATCCATATATGTTGAAACAGGAGCAAGGATCTATTCCATGATTAAGAGGGAATGGGGATATCCTCCCTCATTGAGAGAGAGTGATGTTAGACAACATATTCTCTTCTTCATGTGTCATGCACTAGGCGACGACTAACAACCATATGTCTAAGTGAAGGCCATGGAGGGAGAATGGAGAATGGAGGATTGGACAAGCATCTAAGATTTATACTACTTGAGGACAAAGAATCCAATATAGGAAGTATTATTGTTGGTCAACACTCTGAGGATTGGAAAGATATCCAAGACAAGAGTGGTCGAAGTGGATTGATATTATTTGAGGATTAGGAATCGAAGATAAGAATAGTCCAAAAAGGACATACCTAGTGAACATTTGGATGGGGTATGTACCTTGAAGAGGTAGTGTGGTATCTCACGTAAAGCCTCCCAGCATTATGCTCTGATATGAGAAGAGATTTCAAGTTAAGGCCCTAATATGTTGACAATGTTGGGCATGATGTTGATGCTTAAAAAATGGCTTACCAACCCGACTCTTCTTATGAGAACTCTTTAATTCAAGAATAGCCTTGTATCAGTTCTACAATTATGAATACCTCCTTAGTTAAGAGGGAGTGTTGGAAAATGTAACTAGTTTTATGTAGAAATAACTAGAAATTTGCAGTTCCTAATGAATTATGATTGAAATCAATAGACACAAATTTCTTCTACTTGATCTGTGAAAGGGAAAAAATACAATAAATACACAAGCAATCTTTCAATCACAATTAACATAATTTTTTTTACTATGAAAAACCCATCCTCTGTTTGTATTATATTAGATTAGAAAAATGATCTATTATAATGACAACTTCAATCCTTGAAGCTCAACCTGCACTGCAACATTGATCTCTCCTTCCTAAGTGTTCTCTGCCCAATACTTAGGAAAATCAGGAATCCTCCTTCCTCATATTACCTTGCGTAGTTCCAGCCCATAATTAATAGGAAGAGATCTATTTTCTTGTACAATCCCAAGAGAATTTCTCACCTGCTACATGCAAATTCAGTACACTCAATATTATACAATAATAAATACAATTATGCCTTTTCCCTCCACTCAACTAGGCAATTCGAATTGCATGCATGACTAGGGCCATTTTTAGAAAAAATACTAGTTAACTAAGATATGAGTGAGTTAGAATAATTAAAAATACTTAACTAATCTCATATTGACTTTGTTCATGACTAGAGCTCAGATAATTGAGTTTCACTAACTATAAGTCCACTAGATTTCTAGATCTTAGCAATCAACTCATGCACAACTCTACTCCTTTCCAACAAACTTGAATTGACTAACTTAACTTAGTAACTTGGCCATGTCACTCCTACTAACTACAACTCAAGTCATCTCGTTGATGTGGAAATTCAAATTTCTCCATTTGACTAAGGCACAAGTCAAATGAAGGCTTTTCTTACTACAATTTAACATTTATTTCTTATATTCGTCATTGGACTCATGCCATTATGTATATATTATGTAAAAAAAAAGAAAGCAAAATATTATTTTTCAAGCATGGGTTTCATGCTCAAGTTGATTTGTCTTCTAGGTCAAGCATGTTCTTCATGCTTCTATGGTTTTTCAAGTCAAAATAAATCTTGTTGAGGCAAAATCCCATTTGGGATTCCTAAAAGAAAGAAGAAAAAGGATTTCATTTGTGTTAAAAGGAATAAATTCATCCTCAATACCATGTCATCCCTCCAATATGATTAGGTTGGACTGCCTAAAGGACATGACCTTTTGGTCACACGAATCGCTATAAATAGCCCAACATGCTCTTCCACTTGTCGCACAAGTTTTTCGTGGATCATATATAGTAGATATGCAAAGTTGTAGGGAAGAGGATGTGAAGTCTCCATGAAAAGACATGTGTACATTCCTGAAGCTAATCTTTGTAATATGATGTGAATTTCAAGAAAAGAGGAGACTATGGTCTTGTAATAAGAATTATGGCAGCTCATGGACAAATTGGAGGGAAAACCTGGTGCTTGTAGGGGATAATGGTTTTAGTCTTAGGGTCTTGGATTTATCATTTGAATTGATTCTATAAGAATATAAAATATTCTTTCTGGGTTTTCCCCTTTGGAAGGGTTTTTCCCTGGCTTAGAGCCTACATTTTGTGTCCATTGTCTTCCTTGATCTTCATGTTTTAGGCTCTTGATAATTGTTTGATGAAAATAAACTAAGAAAGAACAAGAAAAAGATAATATAAGGTCACAAGAAATTATTAAGGATAAGGAGAATTGAATTAATAGTTTCCTTACTAGATTCTCCAACATGTGGAAGAAAGAAATAAAGTAATGGAGGTTGTGTCTAATGAAAAAATTGCAAAATCATCAACACAACAACTAACTATTTCAATTAATGAAACAACTCATAAAAAATTTGTTTTCACTTATATATTTTGGCTTATTAAGCTACTCATATAGTTTTGGACTCATATATGATTTTAGTGGAAGTTTTGTGATGGTTTTGGTGATCAACCCTCATGGACATTTTCTATGCACTTTTTTATGGACATATTACATATATATCTTTTGCAATTATTGAATGGGAGCCAATTTCATAATTGACCATTATATGATGCATGGCTATGTGGAGAGCATATGAGATTATCATGCATGTTTTGAATTTTCTTTATGAAATATGATGGTATGATATGATGACATATGACGTGGGTCCTCCCTCTAACTTGAGTCATTTAATGTTCCCTATTTATTAGGAGTCCAACATTGAAATTGTTTTCCTTCTTACATATCCAAGTTATTTTTCTAACCCGGAGTTAAAGTAAAATAAAGCAGTTTTGTAGCCATCTCAAGTGAAGCTTGACTACAAATACTTGCTCAAAGAAAAAAAAGGGGAGCAAAATTTACACAGAGTATGGTATGATCTGGTTTGATTACTTCAGTTTTGGGATAATCTATTGTGTTATTTTAAGTATTTGGATCTCATAAAACTCTTGTTACAAGGCTTCTTTTAAATAGTAGTGATGAATGGAAGTCTAAAAGTCTCACTTGTTGAGTAAGGTATTTTTTACTTTGATCATTCATGATATTACAACTGTTGTATATTTTTCATATTGATAATTGACATTGTGTGCAGTAGTATACCAATGTCTAGAAGGTCTCACTAAGCTAGCTATAGCAAGGTCAATGTTTATTTATTTTTCTTTGTTACTTGCATTTGACTTATAAGGTTCATAAACATTACCATTTGTAAAGGAGGCTCTTGTCGCGGATTATTTTAATTTGGCTAGTTTTAGTTTATTATATTTGAAAAATATTTTCAAATACACTCAATGAAGGATATATTTCTTATATTTCCATCTCGTGTCATATTTCTATTGCTCATTTTCTTTACTTTCTTAATTGTAGTATTTTTTATTATTATATATAGTATCTATTATGTTGATAAATTTATATTTTAAACATAAAGAATGAATTTTCTATTGAAGTTTATTCTACATGAGTGTGATTACATGTTTTGACTATTTTTCATCTATTATGTGTTTGATATTTGCAATTTACCATTTATCAATCAATTTATTTTTGTTTTGTTGTGTGTGTGTGAGTGTATTTTTGTAAGATTTGTGACATATATTTGTGACTAACATAGATTAGCTGATAGGACAACCAGATTGATGTTAGTTGTATTCAAATGTTGGGTAGTTACTTCAAACTTGTAACATATTTCAAAAAGGCTATAAATTTCAAGTAACTTTCCCATATTTCTTGGTTTGTCCCACCAAGGAATGGAAAAATGTTGAGTGGATAAAATTTCTATTTTGTCCATAAAAAGAGGCATATTCAAGTTGTCAGTGGAGAATTTTTGTATGTATGTGAGTTGCTTGAAGGAAACCTACATATGTACACCAACTACTAGAATAGAAGTAATGTATATATGGAAAACATGTGTTTTGGAAGTGTTTTAAGGAAAATTGAAGTACGCAACTACACCACAGCTGCAAGGGATTTAACTAGTGGGGCCAATGAATGCATCTTAAGCATAAGTATGGAAAAAATGTTATAAAAATTATGTTATACAGTAGCTACTCCCTAACAAAAAACTAAAATGTTGAGGGACTTTAGCCATTCATGAATGTTCTTTAGAGTAATACATACACATCCCTATGAATGTGTTATATCTAATTGGAAATTTGGATTTCCAATAGTTCTTAGAAAATTTTCTTTGGGGATTTCTATTTTTCCCATAATATCCATCATAGTAGTTGGTACTTCAAGGGATTCTTTTGTGCAAAGAAAACCCACACTTATGAGATGACTAAGATAGTTGAGCTCATTATATTCTATATTCCTCATAATTTTCCTCCCCAATAGACTCCCATAGACGACTTCTCTTTCTCGGTTCAAGAAAAGTACTACCCACCTGTACAATGTCCCTACACTCTAGTCTCAAATGGGTCTTCCTATGAACTAACATGCATGAATTATTCGTGAGTGAATCTTTAGTTAACTGGTGTGACACTGGTTGATGCACTCATGCAATAATCCACTACTAGATCTCTACTAGTTCCTCCAATAGTTAGAACTAGTTTAATTGACTATAACTCAGTTAAACTGAGTTATCTAATTGCAAATCCAATAAACTCAATCTAGACCCCTAAAATTTAGGGATCACACTTACATGACTCCAGATAGACTTCCAACTACAATTTCCTAAGCTAACCTAGTCAACTTAACTTAGTTAACTATTACAAGTTGCTATGAGAATAGAATTACAATTTAATTCTCAATTTAATTCAAGGACAAATTAAATTATAAATTCTAGATGTTATTTTTAATATTTCTTGTTGTTATTCTCAACACTCCCTCTCAACAAGAAAGGAATTCAACTTTATCCTGATCCTAAACCTTTGGAATGTTCTACATGCAACACTTATGTCTAGTTTTGTTGCTACAACAACTCCTGAAACTAATAAAAAAAAAAAACCTGAATCAGTATGATGCATTTGTCATCATACTCATTCAACCTAAATCAGTATGATGCATTTGTCATCAACCTAAATCTATGACTGCTACTATCTGTACCTCTATCAACTGAAAAATCTGCACTTATGCCGACTCTGCCTTTCTGAAATGTTGTCAACTCTACTCTACACTCTATTGTATATGAATGCTCTAGCCTTTGTCACTTTGATCTCTGACTGCATCAACCGCCATTGATCTATCCTGCTACTATGTACTTTTGGCTCTCGTAGCAAGGTATGGTCCAAGAGATAAAACCTCTCAATGGACCCTGCGCAATTTCTTTCCTCTTGGGACTATCACTTCACATCACCCCACCTCTCACCTGGAGGTATGGTTACATGTGTCCCCTCTCCCCAACTGGCACAAAATTTCCCCCTACTGGAGCTCTCTACTTCAGTGGATGTCTCCACTCAGTCTCCTCTCTAGTTCTCCAATTGCGACTTCTCCACAACTTTCTAAGGTTGCTTCTGAGGTTACTTATTCTCTATTTGAGTGGATCTCTCCACTTAGTCTCCTCTCTACTTCTCCAATTGTGACTACTCCACAATTATTTGAGGCTGCTTTTGAGGCTTCTTCTGGAGATGCATGTTGAGAGGTAATACACTCTCCCTCTCAACTACCAAGTCTACAACCTTTTCCTTGCTCCTCAAGGCTTTGCATGCATCTTCTCCCTAGAGAGCATACAGGTTCTTGACTCGTCCACCAATCTATTTCACCTATCTTGTCGCGATGTGTCTAAGGAAAACCTTTCCCTTACTAAAAATCACATCATAGCAATGGTCTCCCAATACCATGACATAAACAAGATTCTTCTTTAGTCCTGGAACATACATCACATTTTTTATTCTGAAAGGGGAGTCAGAATCCCTCTGAAAGGTAACTGTACCAATCTTGGTAGTGCTATACCTCCCTTGATCTCCAAAATCTATGTTGTGCTTGAGGTCTTTCTCCTCAAAAGCACTAGAGAGATCTTTGTTCCCTGTCATATGGAATGAGGCACCGCTGTCAAGATACCACATGCTTCCCATTATAGTTCTAGCCATGCATGCAATGAGAGTGAAATTAAGTTCGAATTGTGAAGCTATAACTTCACGTGTTGCGGCTACTGCTAACTCCTTCTTGCTTGCTTTCTTCTCTAGGCAATTCGTGGCATAGTGCTTGTGCTATGTTAGGCCCCTATACTACTAGTGTAACCCCTTATTTTTATATGCAACCCCCTTATTGTATTGTTGTTCTCATGTAGTCCCCATATTGTTATTAGTTTTCCCCATACACGCCCATTATTGGTATTGTTATGCCCTTACATTATTATTGTTATGTTGGTTATGATTATATTGTGACCGCTTAGACTCCTATATACAGAAAGGACGTCTTGTCATTTTTATCATCAAAGGATTATTCATTTGTGTAATGTAAATGAGTTTTCACCTCAAAGAGGCTAATTTTGAAGTCGTTGATCTATATTGTCTTCTATTTCTGAGCTGGTTGCATAACATTTGGTATGAGAGCTTTGGATTCTAGGGTTTCATTGCTTCAAACGGGTCATCAAGGAATGTTTGCTATAATGTTTGCTATAATGTTTTATCTACGAAGCTTCAGAAGCTGAAATTAAAACCCACTTGAGACGAAATAATTTTGAACCTCGTGATCGAATGTCAGATCCTTTCTTGCTATATTGTTCAGATATATGCACTGAGGAATTTAAGGTTTTTGCAGGCTTCCGAATTCCATCTCAAACATGTGACCTTGGGAAAATAGTCATAACTTTCTCTTTAAGAATCAGATTCTAATTCTATAAAGAATGATAGAAATATGACTGATGTTAGTTTGTTGAGTCATTTTTCAGGGCCAAAGGTCGAAACAAGGACATGTGGCACATCATACAAATTCACTCTACCGAACTAGTCTATAAGCAGGACATCGTGGGAGATTGGGCATAACTTTTTCTTGGAGAATCGAATCTATATCAGACATTTCACGTTGGAAAGCGGACTCAAAGGGCTACCATAGGCCATAATTTAAGAACTTGGAGATCCATCTCAATCATAAATCTACCCACAACCACCCACTGAAATATATACATGAGAAATAGC
>APFE031661573.1:34055-101120 GCA_000404065.3 Pinus taeda
AAATAATTAAAGAAAATTTAAATTTAAATAAAGAGTAATTACAATATTACAATCAACTAAAAGTATAAAATCAAAATTCAAATAAAGAGTATTTACACTTTACAATCAACTACTAAAACATAAAAATAAAATGACTTAAAACGATATGTGCGTGACTGTAAAAGTACAAATAAGTGAGTGAGCCATTCTCAATTTGAATTGTAATTAACATGCAAGTTAAGTATTGTTGTTACACATGTAAATATCTTCTTAATAAAAATTATCCCTACGCCATTAACTTCATATGCTCTCAATTATGATATGAAATCAAATCAGGCTTTGAAGGGCTCCACCATTCATCTACAACTAATTACATCTCACCCCCTCCCAGCTGCCTATACTTTCTCTATTATAAATACTCATCATAATCTTACATATATTACTGCATTTCTCCTCCGCTGCTCTGCCCAATTTCTGCTCTCCTAATCCACATATTTACATATATCACTGCATTTCTCCTCCGCTGCTCTGCCCAATATCTGCTCCGCATTTAAGCACCATGCCATTCCTCTGTTTTCCTTTTCCTTTTTGCATCCTGTTTTTCCTATTCATTTGCCCCTTCTCCTTCTCTACGCACTCACTTTATGACGATGGAAAATCACTGTTGGCATTTAAGAACCATATCACCTCTGATCCCCATGCTTCAATGGCCGACTGGAGCCCCGCAGTCCCCTTCTGTAACTGGACTGCCGTCACCTGCAGCCACCGTCACTTGCACAAAGTCATCTCCCTCAACCTCACTTCCAGGGATCTGCACGGCCCCATCTCTCCTTCCCTCGCCAATCTTACGTTTCTGCATACGCTTGATCTCAGTGGCAATCTGCTCCACGGCTATATCCCACCTCAACTCGGATCCCTCTTTCGTTTGAAGACCCTCTGGCTGGACCACAATCAACTGGGCGGGAACATTCCTAACGAACTCAGCAATTGCACAAATTTGGTTAAGTTGGCACTCTCCTACAACAATCTTACTGGAAGTATTCCGCCAGAGTTGGGTTCCCTCACACATCTGCAACAGCTTCATCTGGGGTCGAACATCTTGACAGGTATAATTCGTCTTCATTTGAAAACCTGTGAGTATTGATTATTTTAAAAATTGCAGAAACAAACAAATATCTTACTCACTAATTTTATTGTGAATTTTCAGGGAACATTCCCAATTCTTTGTCAAATATTTCCATTTTGACTAGTTTGGGAATCTATGAAAACAAACTCACTGGAAGTATTCCACAAGAGTTGGGTTTGCTGGCTAGTCTCCAAATTCTTTTACTTTATGAGAATGAATTATCAGGGAACATTCCTGTTTCTTTGTCAAATCTCTCTACTTTGATTGACTTGGAAATTTTCACAAACACTCTCACTGGTAGCATTCCACAAGAATTGGGCCTGCTCACTAGTCTCCAAACTCTTTATCTTTATGAGAATAAATTATCAGGGACCATTCCTGATTCTTTGTCAAATATCTCTACTTTGACTGACTTGGAAATTTCCACAAACACTCTCACTGGTAGCATTCCACAAGAATTGGGCCTGCTCACTAGTCTCCAAACTCTTTATCTTTTTGAGAATGAATTATCAGGGACAATTCCTGCTTCTTTGTCAAATATCTCTACTTTGACTGACTTGGCAATTTCCACAAACACTCTCACTGGTAGCATTCCACAAGAATTGGGCCTGCTCATTAGTCTCCAAAATCTTTATCTTTTTGAGAATGAATTATCAGGAACAATTCCTGCTTCTTTCTCAAATCTCTTTAACTTGACTATCCTCGATTTATGGGGAAATCAACTTAGTGGAACAATACCAAATTCCATTGGAAATTGTTCAAAACTAAAGGAACTCCACCTAGGCTACAACAAGTTAAGTGGGAGTGTGCCACTACAGCTGGGTAAACTATCCCTCCTAGAAAAATTATACTTGAGTGTCAATCAACTTGGTAGTGGCAATTCTACAACCATCTCATTTCTTATAGCCCTCACCAATTGTTCACACCTAAAACAACTAGACATTAGAAACAATAAACTAGCGGGTGTCTTGCCTCTTCACATAGGAAAACTTTCTACCAATTTGTCTTACTTGACATTGGCAAACAACATGATTCAAGGAAGCATCCCTCCACATATAGGCAACCTAAGCAGCCTCACCTATCTAAATTTATCTAGAAATCTTTTAAATGGTAGCATTCCATCTTTAAGAAACCTTACAAATTTAGAAAGGTTGGATTTAGGAAACAACAAATTAGAAGGAAACATACCTGATGATTTTGAACAGTTACAACGACTTGGTCTCTTGGACATCAGTGGAAACTCACTCTCTGGAAAGATTCCTAACTCCCTTGCATCCCTTAAACAACTAAGAGATCTCCTCCTTCATAACAACCGGTTATCAGGGAGCATTCCTTCCAACTTAGGGAGTTGTACAAATTTGGAATTGCTTGATTTGTCTCACAATATACTCACTGGAAGCATACCTCGAGAAATTGCTGAACTTCATAATCTACAATTCTATTTGAATTTGTCATGGAATTTGTTAGAAGGCTCCTTGCCCTTAGAGATTGGTAAAATTACAATGGCTCAAGCTATAGATGTCTCTGCCAATCACTTGACTGGAGCCATCCCATCTACAATTGGAAGTTGTGTTGAACTGTTTTCATTGAATTTATCTCAAAATTCTTTCCAAGGCTCTATTCCAGATTCACTTGAAAATTTAAAAAGCCTTATGAGCCTAGATCTCTCTTCCAACTCCTTATCAGGGATAATACCACCTACTTTGAACAAGTTGGAAATGCTTCAGTATTTGAATTTGTCTTTTAACAAACTCATTGGGGAAATTCCAAGAGGAGGACCTTTTGCAAATCTATCAATTTCCATTTCCCTAAATGGAAATCCCAACCTTTGTGGACCACAAGTATTCCAGTTATCTGCTTGTCCAACACCAAGAGGCCATCCTACAATTGTGAAAAGAGTACTATTTCCAGTCAGTGGAGTTGTTGCTTTTATACTATGTTGTTTTCTTTTGATATTCCTATGGCGAAGGAATATGCATATACAAAATATTTATGTCTCAGGAGCTATTTTCCAAAAGTTTGGGCGTCAAAGGATCTCATATCAAGAGCTTCATAGAGCTACAGATGGATTTTCTGAGGCTAATTTGTTGGGAACAGGCAGCTTTGGGTTAGTTTATAAAGGAGTTTTGACCGATGGCACTCTTGTCGCCGTGAAGGTTCTTAGCTTGCAAAGTGATCAAGGTGAGAAACTTTTTAAAGGAGAATGCAATGTCTTGAGAAAAATTCAACATCGGAATCTAGTGAAAATCATAACTTCATGTTCAAACCTCCATTTCAAAGGCTTAGTGTTTGAGTTTATGCCTAATGGAAGCTTAGAGAAGCATTTGTATCCTAATATACACAACAACAATTTAGAGGTTGTGTGTGAACTGGGATTGAGAGCACGACTAGACATTGCCATAAATGTAGCCCATGCCATAAAATATCTTCATCATGATTCTTTTGTACAAGTGGTGCATTGTGATATAAAGCCTAGCAATGTGCTTTTGGATGAAGATATGGTAGCCCATGTAACAGATTTTGGTATTGCAAAATTAATTGGTGAAAGCTCCACTGGTTCATTATCTTCTACACTTGCTTTGAGAGGATCCATGGGCTACATTGCCCCAGGTATGACATTTTAAGATATTACTTTCTCTTGTCTTTTTCTCATTAAAAATATTGTATGCATTGCTTTAACAAAATTTGTTGTCTTTATTGTAGAGTATGGATTAGGTGTGGCAGTGTCCTCTCAAGGAGATGTTTACAGTTATGGCATTCTGTTATTGGAGATTCTTACTAGAAAACAACCAACAAGTGGCATGTTTATTGGAGACCTAAACTTGCACAGTTGGGTGAACTTGGCATTTCCTGATAGGGTAAAGGAGGTAATTGACAATGACCTTTTTATTGAAGTGGGCGGTGATGACTTTGAAGAAAACAAAGTGTACAAATGCTTAGTTTCTTTGTTGCGTGTTGGTTTGCTTTGTTCAAAGCATTCACCAAATGAAAGACCAACTATGAAATTTGTAGTAACGGCTTTGGAGAGCATCAAAGAAGATTTGGTAGAAAATTCAATTACTTCTAGAGGATTGAGACGAAGCATATCCAATCTGCTTAGCAATTTAAATACAACTAGCAATGATGCACCTATATTAAATGACCAAAGTTCTTCTACCTATTAGTTTGTGAAGTTAACAACAACAAAAGATTTTGAGCCTTGTCATTATTCTTTCAATGACAATTTTTTTGTACTTCAAATTTCCATAAATGTATATTATCTATTTGTAATTCAAATTTCCAAATAAATTTCCATAAATGTGTATTATCTATCTGTAATTATTGTCCTTGGAAATAAAGTTTATTCAATATAATATTAAATAGATTGTAAATATGCATTTGATTTGATATATTATCCTTACTTGATGTTACTATCCTTTTTCTTGAATTAAATTATAGTCTTTTCAATTTTATATATAAGATAATTATTATCTAAAATTGAATCTTAATTTCTAATTTAACGAATTAATTCTATAAACCATGTTTTGAGAGTAATTATTTCATTTATATTTATACTAAAGATTAAGTGTCGTTACTTTTAAGATTCTTTTAATTGTTTTTAATATATTAAGATTTATGTGTCATTACTTTTAAGATTCTTTTAAATGTTTTTAATATATTAAGATTTATGTGTCATTACTTTTAATATTCTTTTAATTGTTTTTCATATATTAAGATTTATTTTTTTAAATGTAAAAAATAATTGAACTTTTAATTATTAAGGATGCAGAAAATAAATATATAAAGCCAAACTATCTATCTTTCAACAATGTTAAATCTGATGCCTATGCCAATATCATTCACAATGGCTTTCCTTCTTCCAAATTTATTTCTTTTTCCTTAAGTGATGGATGAAAAATAAATCAATAGTCATTTCCAAACTCCAAACTAAAACTACTTTTCATAAATGGTCGGAAATAAACAATATAAAAATGAAAGCACATGAAACCAATAGTTAGTGGACCAACCACACAAGTGGTGCAGAGGAGAGCACTGCAAAGGAGAGCACTGGATAGAATTTATTAAAACATACACACTGAAGAATTGGAAGTGTGTAAATAATGGAGAGTTTGCTATTTAAAATAGAAAGAGAAATCACTAGTGAATATGGAATAATTTTATTTGGCAAGTAATCATGATGGTGAGAAATGCAATGTTTTCTATAAATAAATTTTAATATGCCAATTCAATAATAATCAGAAATATCCCGCTTTTATGTTTATTTTCAATTATTACATACTTATCATTCCCCACTTTTATGTTTATTTTCAACTATTACATACTCATTATTTTATAAAAGAAGTCTTTGAAATCAATATTATTAGTGCTTGGTATTTTCTTTAAATAGATTTTAATATGCAAATTCAATTGTCATCAGAAATATCTCACTCAACATATTATTCCTCACTTTTATGTTTGTTTTCAACTATTACATAAGTCTGTGCATTTTATAAAATAAGTCTTTGAAATCAATATTATTAGTGCCAGGTATTGTATTTTTTTTGGTAATATCTGATCAAGATTTTTATTGATATTCAAAAATTAAAAATATAATTGATGTTTTAGGAAGTGTTTTTTTTGACATTGTCAAACAAGACTAAAAATTTATAGTATTACAAGCTCATCAGTGATTGATTTGTTTGTGAATAGATAACAAAACTTGAGTGAACATTTAGCCATGAGGATTGTCTATACATTCAAAAATGCCATAGTTGTTGACCGTATGAAATTTCGACAGCACAGTGGATAAGTAAGAAAAGGACCAACATACTAGGGTGATGAAAAAAGACAACGAAAATTACCAAAAGAACAAGATAGGAGCATCGGATATCAGAAAACCAAAGGAGGAATCATTCATCTAAAATCATATCAGAAAACCAGAGGAGGAATCATTCATCTAGAATTATATCAGAAAACCAGAGGAGGAATCACTGACCATATGGACTGGGGTAGCGTTGATAATCGTTTTCGTGCTACGGAATCAGTATCTGAGTCTGTAGTTATGTAGCATTTTATCTTATTCAGACGAACAACAATATCATACATATCATGTATGATGTTCCCCATAATCCTTTTCAGTTCCTCTGACCAATGAAGAGTTAATAATTGTCAACCTACTTACACCATGTGAAGCAGAGGATCCATTTGTATATGTGTAAATAGGGAATGTAGACAATACATGCATATCATCATAAAACCTCTGCAATTTCTGCTCTACTCCTCCGCATTTAAGCAACCATGCCATTCCTCTGTTTTTCTTTTCCTCTTCATACTCTTTTCTTTTTCCTATTCATTCTCCCCTTCTCCTTCTCTACGCACTCACTTTATGCGATCGAAAATCACTATTGGCATTTAAGAACCTATCACCTCTGATCCTCATGCTTCAATGGCCGACTAGACTCCCGCAATCCCCTTCTGTAACTGGACTGCCATCACCTGCAACCACTGTCAGTTGCACAAAGTCATCTCACTCAACCTCACTTCCAGGGATCTGCACGGCCCCATATCTCCTTCCCTCGCCAATTTGACCTTTCTGCATACGCTTGATCTCAGTGGCAATCTGCTCCACGGCTATGTCCCACCTCAACTCGGATCCCTCTTCCGTTTAAAGACCCTCTGGCTGCACCACACTGAATTGGAAGGGAACATCCCAAATGAACTCAGGAATTGCACAAATTTGGTTAACTTGGCACTCTCCTACAACAATCTTACTAGAAGCATTCTGCCAGAGTTGGGTTCCCTCACACATCTGCAACAGCTTTTCCTGGGGTCGAACATCTTGACAGGTATACTTCGTCTTCATTTGAAAACCTGTGAGTATTGATTATTTTAGAAATTGCAGAAACAAATATCTTACTCACTAATTTTATTGTGAATTTTCAGGGAACATTCCTAATTCTTTGTCAAATATTTCCATTTTGACTGTCTTGGAAATTTATGAAAACAAATTTACCGGAACTATTCCAGAAAAATTGGGTCTGCTAACTAGTTTCCAAACTTTTTATCTTTATGAGAATGAATTATTAAGGACCATACCTGTTTCTTTGTCAAATATCTCCACTTTGACTCAGTTAGCTATTTCTACCGACAATTTTTTTGGTAGCATTCCACAGGAATTGGGATTGCTCTCTAGTCTCCAAACCCTTTACCTCTATGAGAATGAATTATCAGGGACTGTACCTGCTTCTTTGTCAAATATCTCCACTTTGACTAATTTGACGATTTCCACAAACAATCTCAATCGTAGCATTCCACAAGAGTTGGGCCTACTCACTAGTCTCCAAACACTTTACCTCTCTGAGAATGAATTATCAGAGACCATTCCTACTTCTTTGTCAAATATCTCCACTTTGACTCTGTTAGACATTTCCACAAACAATTTCACTGGTAGCATTCCACAAAAATTGGGTCTGCTCACTACTCTCCAAACACTCTCCTTTTATGAAAACAAATTATGAGGGACCATACCTGCTTCTTTGTCAAATATCTCCACTTTGACTAATTTGTTTATTTATACAAACTATATAGCCAATAGCATTCCCACTTCTTTGTCAAATCTCTTTAACTTGAGCTACTTATATTTATGGGGAAATCAACTTAGTGGAACAATACCAAATTCCATTGGAAATTGTTCAAAACTAAGGGAACTCGAGCTAAGCTACAAGAAGTTATGTGGGAGTGTGCCAATACAACTTGGTAAGCTATACCTCCTTGAAAGATTATACTTGCAAGGTAATGAACTTGGTAGTGACACTGCTACAACCATGCCTTTTCTTGTAGCCCTTACCAATTGTTCACACCTAAATTACTAGGCTTGAAAGAAAATAAACTAGTTGGTGTCTTGCCAAGTGCCATAGGCAAACTTTCTACCAATTTGTCTATCATAAAATTAGCAAACAACATGATAGAAGGAAACATCCCTCCACACATAGGCAACCTTAGCAACCTAGCTTGTTTAAATTTATCTGGAAATATTTTAAATGGCATCATTCCATCTTTAAGAAATCTTACAAATTTAGAAAGATTATATTTAGGAAACAACAAATTAGAAGGAAACATTATATTTAGGAAACAACAAATTAGAAGGAAACATACCTAATGATTTTGAAAAGTTACAACGACTCGGTCTCTTAGACATCAGTAGAAACTTAGTCTTTGGAAAGATTCCTAATTCCCTTGCATCGCTTAAATAACTAAGGGATCTCCTCCTTCATAACAACCGGTTATCAGGAAGCATTCCTTCCAACTTAGGGAGTTGTACAAATTTGGAATTGCTTGATTTGTCTCACAATATACTCACTCGAAGCATACCTCGAGAAATTGTTGAACTTCATAATCTACAATTCTATTTGAATTGGTCATGGAATTTATTAGAAGGCTCCTTGCCCTTAGAGATTGGTAAAATTACAATAGTTCAAGCTATAGATGTTTCTGCTAATCACTTGACTGGAGCCATCCCATCTACACTTGGAAGTTGTGTTGAACTGTTTTCGTTGAATTTATCTCAAATTTCTTTCCATGGCTCTATTCTAGATTTACTTGAAAATTTACAAAGCCTTATGAGCCTAGATCTCTCTTCCAACTCCTTATCAGGTATAATACCACCTACTTTGAACAAGTTGAAAATGCTTCACTATTTGAATTTGTCTTTTAACAAACTCGCTGGGGAAATTCCAAGAGGGGGACCTTTTGCAAATCTATCTATTTCCATTTCCCTAACTCGCAATCCCAACCTTTGTGGACCACAAGTATTCCAATTATCTGCTTGTCCAACACCAAGAGGCCATCCTACAATTGTGAAAAGAGTACTATTTCCAGTAAGCGGAGTTGCTACTTTTATACTATGTTGTTTTCTTTTGATATTCCTATGGCGAAGGAATATGCATATACAAAATATTTATGTCTCAAGAGCTGTTTTCCAAAAGTTTGGGCGTCGAAGGATCTCATATCAAGAGCTTCATAAAGCTACAGATGGATTTGCTGAGGCTAATTTTTTGGGAACATGTAGCTTTGGGTTAGTTTATAAAAGAGTTTTGAACGATGGCTCTCTTGTCACTGTGAAGGTTCCTAGCTTGCAAAGTGATCAAGGTGAGAAAACTTTTAAAGGAGAATGCAATGTCTTGCGAAAAATTCAACATTAGAATCTAGTGAAAATCATAACTTCATGTTCAAACCTCCATTTCAAAGGCTTAGTGTTTGAGTTTATGCCTAATGGAAGCTTAGAGAAGCATTTGTCTCCTAATATACACAACAACAATGTAGAGGTTGTGTGTGAATTGGGATTGAGAGCACGACTAGACATTGCCATAAATGTAGCCCATGCCATAAAATATCTTCATCATGATTCTTTTGTACAAGTGGTGCATTGTGATATAAAGCCTAGCAATGTACTTTTGGATGAAGATATGGTAGCCCATGTAATAGATTTTGGTATTGCAAAATTAATTGATGAAAGCTCCACTGGTTCATTATCTTCTACACTTGCTTTGAGAGGATCTGTGTGCTACATTGCCCCAGGTATGACATTTTAAGATATCACTTTCCCTTGTCTTTTTCTCATTTAAAATATTGTATGGTTTCGTTTAACAAAAAATGTTGTCTTCATTGTAGAGTATGGATTAGGTGAGTCGTTGTCCTCTCAAGGAGATGTTTACAGTTATGGCATTATGTTATTGGAGGTTCTTACTAGAAAACAACCAACAAGTGGCATGTTTATTGGAGACCTAAACTGGCACAGTTGGGTGAACTTGGCATTTCCTGATAGGGTAAAGGAGGTAATTGACAATGATCTTTTTATTGAAGTGGATGGTGATGACTTTGAAGAAAACAAAGTGTACACATTCCTAGTTTCTTTGTTGCGTGTTGGTTTGCTTTGTTCAAAGCATTCACCAACTATGAAATTTGTAGTAACGGCTTTGGAGAGCATCAAAGAAGATTTGGTAAAAAACTCAAGTACTTCTAAAGGATTGAGGTGAAGCATATCCAATTTGCTTAGTGATTTAAATACAAGTACCAATGGTGCACCTACATCAAATGACCAGAGTTCTTCTACATATTAATTTGTGAATTTAACAATAACAAGTGGTTTTGAGCCTTGTCATTATCCTAGGCAATGACAATATTTTTTTTACTTCAAATTTTTAAACAAATTTCTATAAATGTGCATTATCTATTTGTGATTATTATTGGAAACTAGATTCTTTTGAAACATAATATTAAATGGATTACAAATATGCATTTGATTTGATATATTATCAATACAAGATGTAAATATCTATATCCTTGAAGTAATTATAATCTTTTTTATTTTACAAATGAAATGATTATTAATTAAAATTTAATTATAAGTTCTAACTTAATGAATTAATCTATGAACCACGTTTAAGGTTTATTATTTTATTTAATTTTTAACCAAAAATCAAGTTTCAGTTTATTATTTTATTTATTTTTTAACCAAAATTCAAGTTTCAGTTGTGGGTGAAAAAAATTTAATAGACGTTTTTGAACCTCAAATTCAAATTCAAAGTATGTTTTAGAGATAAGTCTACCAACGCATACATACCTCAAATTCAAAGTACGTTTTAGAGATAAGTCTACCAAGGCATACATACTTTACTCCTCTCGTTTTGAACCTATGACCTCTTAAGAGGAAACACATGTTGTTAACTATTAGGCACACTCAAACTAAATAGTTAGTCAATAATTAATCATCCAACCACAACTCACCATATTCATGGTGCATTAAAAAAACACTAAGATAAATTTTATCAAAACATATCACATTGACGAATAAGAACTGCATAAATAATGGAGAGTTTGACATGTAAAACTGGCACTAAAGTCAATGGTGAATATGGTATCATTTATTAAAACATAGAGCACTGGGAAGTATCGAAAGTGCGTAAATAATTGAGAGTTTGACTCTTAAACCTAAAAATGAAGCAATAGTGAATATGTAACAAATGTAGTGTTTTCATTAAATATGGAATATGGTAAGAAACAGTGAATATGGAATATGGTAATCACGACGGTCAGAAATGCAGTGTTTTTTAATTAAATTTTAATAAGTGAATTCAATAGCCATAAGAAATATCCCACTGGTTTTATGTTTATTCTCAACTTGGGCAGAGTTATGTTTATTCTCAACTTTTACACAGTTCTGATCATTTGATAAAAAAAAGTCTTTGAAGTCAATATTGTTGTTTTTCATTTCTAGGTTTATAATTATAACAGAGTTTCAAATTTAAATGATTTCATAAAAAGTTCTAGAAACTAAGTATATGTTGGCTTGTTGGGGCGTGACCCAGGTTCAGAAGTGATTTAGCCAAACAAATCCCGAAACTACTGGCCCTTTTGGCAAAAGTCCACGATGCGCGGACAGAGGTCTCACCCGAGGTAGTATGGGAGGGTGTTGGAACCAGGTTTCCGCACCCTAGGGATGTCTTGATGAAGGTTGGGAAGTTCGCGAACCAATCTTGCACACTTGCGTTGCTTCGTGCAACCGTCTGTCCTTTGCAACTTGTGCAATTGCTTTTGCGTAGCTCTGTAAAGAGCGTGAAGAGGTGTTGTCTAGATCCTAATTCCTGACTGTGCGTTTATTATAGATCATAACTTATTTATGTGGGCCCAATATTCTCATTAATCATTCAACATTCATGACAAGTGCGCGCAATCATAACAGTAAAGAGATGCATAAAGATAACAAAAGCATAGACACAAAATATTCCAAAATTAACTTATCTTTTATTAATCATCTGTTCAGATACAATCCTAAGTCCAGCCTGCACACTTAGCTGCAGGAGTCCATGCACACATCTGTGGAATCTACCAGGCCTTTGTGTACTCAGCTGTAGAGCCTCTTACTACTATTACAACCCCAAACTCAGACTTACAGACTCAGAGTTAATTCATCATCCAAAAACCTATATGACTTCTCAAAGCTAAGACTGCCTTTTACACTTAGAGCCTCGCTCTATTTATACAATCCAATGGTTCACAGACCATGGGTAGGCTGAAACATTCTATATTAAATTACATTATTTTAGAGCGGACAACCCTAGACTCTCACGCTCCGCGGCCACATTTTGCGGGGTCTTTACATTACATTGACCAATACTTGGGCTTTACGCCCCAAAACTTGCTATGGGGGGATCCACTGCCTAACGATCCCCCAACACAATCATCATGACTCGTCTCGAGTCACTCGGCTTGTGCGGTGATCTTTGCATGGAGTCCATCCAGCAACTTCTATGCTTCACTTACGTCCGCAACACATTCTTTCGTTGTCCGTTGTACCAGTTGTGCATGTATCTCTAATGCATCGTTGTCAGGTGCAATTCCTTGCCTGAGTGCATATATTACCTGCATCTATGCCAGCGTTCCCTTGATCTTGGCGGTGACCATGAATGCTTCCTCGAGCCAAGGCTGGATGCGTGCTTTAATCACTACTTCTTTTTGACGCGTGACATCCACCTATTCCTTTAGAGCTCGGGCCTCCCTCATCTTGGCTAATCGCTGAGTAAGGGCGATCGTTTGTGCGGTCCCCCTGATATTGTCATATGCCTACTGTAGCTGCCATGCTTCTGTCTCCAAACGATGTATGGTTGGATCTTCTTGCAATGAGGTGAGCGTGAAGAGGGATTGATCCAACAATCTCGTGCAGTCCTGTACAGCATGCTCTATTACTTCCAACCCTGATTGAATGGTGCAGTGGCACTCCTCTCTAACTTTCGGGGGTGTAGAGGGCTGTGCCTTCAGCCGCAGCTCAGCGATCTACAAGTTCAGCTCCAACTGAACCTTCGCGGCCTCTTCCTGGGCCTTGCAAACTCCAACAACTAGCTGGTGAATCTTTTCTGCTGCTGGGAGTACCGCCAGCACGACCAACTCTGGTATGCTGCTACAGGCCTCCTCCACAGCCTGTTACAATCCCTGGGTTTATGCGACCAAGTTGTTGTGCTGTAGGCTGAGCTGTTCTAAATTTAACTTTTGCTTGCTCAAGACCTGGAGAGCGTGGAGCTTAGCAGTTATCCTATCCTGTAGCTGGTATAGGGTTTCCTTGGGAAGGGCAGCCAAATTCAACTCCCAGCCCCTCATTTTGCTTGCATGGCCATGTCACCCTCGGATGCTGCTAAGACTATGCCTTCTGGTAACAAAAAAGTGTTCATTGTGCAAGCGCGCAACATCTGCTCAGCTTCGGATGTACCTTCCGCAAGGTGTGGTGTCATCATTCCTGGGGGTTGCACCTATAATGCTTGCAACTGCACTCTGAGCGCCTCCAACATAGTTGTCTACTCCATCATTAATTATTCAAAAGCATCCTTGGTGGCATCGCGAACTGTTTTGCCAATGTCAACAAGGTCTTCCTCAGAGGTCTTTGTTGCCTTTATATTTTTTCACGAGGGTTGGCTTCTCATGGATGCATGGCCTCTTGAGTTGAGTCGATTCTGGTGCAGGGTCTGTGC
This sequence comes from Pinus taeda, assembly GCA_000404065.3. Classification (NCBI taxonomy): domain Eukaryota; kingdom Viridiplantae; phylum Streptophyta; class Pinopsida; order Pinales; family Pinaceae; genus Pinus; species Pinus taeda. The sequence goes on from APFE031661573.1 coordinate 47,661, forward strand.
ATTCCTTTGTTTGGTCTTCCCCTTGTATGTCCTGCTCTATGGACATTTCCTAGCCTTCCTTGGGCTCTTTGGTTGGCACAGTTTTGGTCTTTGTCATCTGTGCTACCTCAGCCACCTTTAGCTAGTGTGCACTTCTTTTTCTTGGTGCCTTCTTTCAGCCAGTTGCGCAATGCACAACTTGGTGTCCTTCTTCCGTTACTGCACTGCGATCTTCTCCATTTCTGCCAAGTCCGGGGTGCGCCACTCTAGAGGCCATGACTCCATTACCGCGAAGATCGCATCATCAGTGGCGATGAACGAGAGCTTCCCCATTTGCATGCGAGATCCTTGCGTGCTCGGATATACAGGTTGTGCATATCCACCTCGAATTATGTGGCGCTTTGTAAGCTGTTATGGACTGTCAGGGATAAACGCAGCCTGCGGTTGATCCATGTTCATATGCTCACCTCTATGAACACCAAAAACACATTTATCTCACGAATCCTAGTCGCGTCTTTTGTTGCCCAGAGCGAGGTGTACCTCGCGACTTCGGGTAGGTCACCCTCAACCGTGGGAAACTGGCTGTCTTCCGGTAGCTCCCCTGCATCCAATAGTATGGATAAGAGCAACCACGCATAGTGGAAGGTCTTACCCTACTCCTAGGCCTCTCTATAATTTGTCAAAAGCTCGTCACAGAGGAACTACGCCCAGTTGAACTGGACCCCCTCTGTGCATTGCTCTACCAACGCGATTACAGATGCTGGCACCTCGTTGGCACGACATTTCCTCATTAGCTTGCCGACCAGCAGTTGGGTGGCTACGTGCACCCCTTGGTCCCTGATGCTTGCTATTACGTACCATCGCTTCCTCTTCTCCATATTATATTTGGCCTTCATAGCTTCTGCAAGGGCCAAGTCGGTACTCTTTCCTGCTATGGCTGCGGGGTCATTTCCTTTGATGGGCAGCAAAGAAATTCGATGAATTAAGTCGGCCGTGATGGGAATCGGCTCCTCAACGAGAGATACCCATCATGTACTAGGCACATCAGCTGCCAGATGACAAAAATTGTGATGGGCGCATGGTGGTAGTGGGGTATCCATCGCAAATGGAGTAACCCAACCCTCTCCGCACTACGTAACCATTTTTGCTTCAGTAATTTCTCCGTAGCCAACTATGGGAAATTCTCTCTGTCTACGAGGTCCCAGTTTTTTAACTTCATATTAGGTACCCATCCCATTGGCGGACCTTCAAACCTCATTTCATTCGGAAGGATCAGGGTCTAGAGCGCACTCTTCGTGGCCTCCAGGTCCTTCGATATCTTAGCTTTCCCCTTCCACGGGGGGATGTAGGGGGTAACTTTATTGCCGAAGGCACTTGGGAAAAATTCTCTACCTCATTGTCCTGCGCTTCAATTTGGGCGATCAGAGCTTGCAAATCTTCCTCCTCCTCCTTTGTTTCAAGGGTGATGGCTTTGCCCTTCTCTGCCATTGACAATTTACTAAACTGAGGGTTCCGTGGTGATACCCAAACTAGCCCCATTGTTTGCTTATCTTTCTGTGGTTGCGGCATGCGTGGTGACTTAGGAACTTCTAGTGTAGCTGCCACCTCGCCAGGCTCCTCCTAGACCATACGGGGCTCTCGGGTAACTTCCGCGAATCGCACTCTTGTTCTTGCATCCATCATCATATCTGCAGTTGAGGGTGGTAAGAGTACGCAACGCTCAGTGCTCTGTACTTGCTCAATTCTCAAACAACCAAGTGTTATCCTGTGGTTAGCCCTGATGGTTTTATAACATCTTTTGAATTTGAATTTGACCCTTCCCCCCACTTCTGAGTCATTAATGCCTTTTTGGCGACAGATCATCCAAAATCTAGTTCTTAATTCGTATCTTAATTGCCCGTCACCAGCTCCTTTTTGCCTTAAATTGGACCTCTTGTCATAAACAATGACACCAACAGTCACCTCCCAGCCTCTCCACGCAGTAGTGTGGATCCCTATATGCGGCCGCGACCCTTGTGACATACCAATCCTATGCGCAACCTCCTTGTCGCACAACACCCATGCAGACTCTTTTAGTGTCTCGTGCTCTCTTTCAACTGCTTGCAGCACTGAGACTGTGCTTCCTATAGATATTTAGGTGGTTGCACCCACGGTGCGAGGCTTCAAGTCACCTTTCAATCCGGTCCGTGGGCCTTCCTTAGCTACCCTTTCGCCAGCCATTACCTCACATTCTTCCTTAAATGGTTTGCTCCCCTAGTTACTTTGCCCGATAAGGTGCGGTCGCAGCCATGGTATCAGAGCCAGACATTCTCGGCAACAATCTTCTAATGTGGTGGTATGGCTACCTATAACTTGTCCTGCCCTTCTGTTGACGTGGCATGTTTGCGCAATTTCAGTTTCCAGTTTTCTGATTTCCACATCTATTAACATTATTTTCTGCTTCAGTCATACCCAAGCTTCTTTGAGTTCGCGAAGATTCAAGTTCCCCCACCGAATGACTTCCTGTAACTGCATAATTACTTTACCCAGGTCATCGCATACTGTCCTAACTGCGAGAACTGTGGTATGGGGATTCTTCTCTGCTCTTATGGTTTCATCTCCTCTTGTCAGTGTTGGGATCACTTCCACGCTCCAATTTTTTATCATGGTCCTATAGGCCCATCGAACCACTGGTACGCGCAGGTCCTAGTCAGTTCGTTTTGCCTAGTGAACTTTGTTCATGATTTCGCAAAGCTTTTTTAATTCCCCAACGTGGAATTGTTGTCGCTTTTCCCGCTACTGTGTTTGGTTCTAGTTTTCGATCCTTAGTCTGGGATGTGCTTGCACAGCACACATCTGCACCCATTGACATAGGTGCGCACGCAAGTTGCTTCTTCCTAGCTGCCTGGCTCTTGTTCGACGCTGGGGACTTCCAAACCGTAAGGACATCCGTCTTCTACATTCGCGTCAGTTCCCACTAGTCTTCTGATGTTTATTCCAACATCGTGCAGGTGTTGCATGCAGCGCCCATTCCAGCGCATCATATCGCTGTTGTTCCAGTACTACACTTTCAAATTTTCCCAGGAATTCATCCACCGTTGTTACTCCATCATATGTTGGCAGTTCCCTTGATCTGAAATATGATCTTAAATCAATGTCAAGGTATTACAGACTTATGTGCAGGAATGCCTATATTACTTAGTGCAATAGATCGAAAATATTGTGAATAATATAGATAATGAGCAGTTAGAGAAACATAATAGACACACACACATCAACACAACGAATAATCAAGGAGTTCACCCAAAAATCTTGGGCTACGTCTCCTAGTCCATCTTTCAGTGGTAACCTCTCTATTATGTCTTCAAGAGAAGATTTTTACAAGTGTGAACTCAAATCGAGTCTCAACACATTAGGGACAAACGATAGGGTTTTACTTGAATGCCTCAAGTCTTTCTGAGTACACAGGCTCTACCTCTTTGCTCTTTGTCTTCTGTTTTCTCTCTGTCTCAGCAACTTCCTGCTCTGTTTTTGACATTGAGTGGCTTTTAAGCTTATCGACGCTTGTCTGTTTGTTTCCCCTTTCGGGCTCTCTGGCTCCCGGGCTCTGCCAGTTCAAATCCCCTCTAAGCGTTAAACAATCATTGTGGAACACCTTCAGGTATGGTGGCTACCTGTTTTTAAATGGAAAGGACCATTGACGCGTTTGAAATCCCCAAAAAGTTGTTTCTCTTTTTACACAGAGAAATAGACAGAAATGCTGAAAAATCTGCCAAAATGCTTTCTATCGGACTTCAAATATTATTGAATCTGCCCTACAATTCCATCGGGTCCGCTTTTATATCTCTACCGCAAGTTGCAGGCCGTGGGTTCCTTTGTATTTGGTTTTATAATGGAAAAACCCCAAATACACAGAAAACCTGACAAATGGCTTCATATCGGAACTCAAAATATATATATTCGCATCCATAAACCCTTTTGGGTCTAGCTTTATCACATGTCGCATGTCCTCCCCGACCTTTGATCATGATTGCTCCAATTGGCCTTATCGACTATCGGTGCATCGCTATCGCATGGTTGCAAGTCTTTGGCATCACCCCTTACATAGTTGCGATGCGATATATCGCAATCGCATATCGCCTAACCTTCGGCCCATGGGTTAAGTCCTTTTGTGTGTATTAGCGATGTGATATTGCCATTAGATCTGGACCGTTGATCTGTGTGCTTGATCAACGGCCCTCGTTTAATCACGTTGATCGCTATTGTGGTTTCCATAAGGCCGCCTGCGATAGGCTCCGCTTGCCACCTCCGATTGCGATATGCCGATTAGATCTGGACCGTTGATCGGTTCGATCCGATGGCTCCTGTGCAATATTGCTTTAACCTCCCCTTAACTCTATTTTCACCATTTCTTCATGTTTTTCCCACGCGATAGTGTTTTCCACCATTTGTTAATGTTTTTCCCTTGTGATAGTGTTTAAGTATATGAAGACTTAGAGGGTTTTAGGATCCATTTTGGATCACGCCTTCCCACTGAAAAGCTTTTGGACCACCAAAAGTTGGTTTTTAGGCATCGATCAAGTGAGGATATAACCTCCTCACTTGTCCAATTTCTATCCATCGTGCACTGCTTGGTTTTGAACCTTTGAGTCTGATTCTCAAGTACTCAACATCCCCTCGTCACGTAGTTCTCACCTTCCTGTCCAGAACTGTGTCTTCCTACAACTCATTGAGATGTTCAAGCAACAGATCATCAATAGAAGGCAACTGAATTTTCTCTTCGAGATCTTCAATCAATGAAGGTTCATACAGTCTCAAGTTTTCTGCATTAACGACTGAATAGATATGCACATAAGCTGGAAAATCAAGGTGAAAAGCGTTTTCACCAATTTTATCAAGTATCTTGAAAGGCCCATACCTTATTGGTTTTAGCTTCTTACCTTCACCTTGCATTCTTTCTTTGCTGATGTACAGCTAGACTTGATCACCAATTTGGAAACTATGCTCAATTCGATGCTTGTCATGCCTTGCCTTGTACTTGGCCTGACTTCTTTCCAGCTGTTCCTACACTGCCTGGTGAATTTCTTGGATTTGTTCAATGAACTCGGTTTCTTTGTCCACATCACTGTGTCCATCAACTACTATGTCTTTACCAAAGACAAAATCCAAGGGAGACTTTGGTATAAAACCAAAACAAGTCTCAAAAGGAGATCTTCGAGTAGAAGAGTGCTTGGCACGGTTGTAAGCATGTTGCACATAACACAAATGCTCATCCCAAAGCTTGGGATGCTTGCTGCAATAGCCTCTAAGCAACTGGATCACTGTCATGTTGACCAACTCTGTTTGACCATCTATTTGTGGATGAAATGTTGTGCTCTTCTCAATCTGGTGTCCATCAACTCCCATAGACTTGACCAAAACTTCCCAACAAATCGGGAATCTCGATCAGATACAATAGAAGTGGGTAACCCAAAATGAACCCATACATGCTGAAAGAACAACTTCGATGTTTGTTCAACGGTAACCTACTTGTTACAAGGTATCAAGATACACATTTTACTAAACCTATCCACAAGAACATACAAATAATCATGATCTTTTCTAGATTTTGGCAATCCACCAACAAAGTCCATGGAAACACTTTCCCAAGGACGAGAAGGAACTGGAAGTGGAGTGTACAAGCCTAATTTTGCTATTACTGGGCTTGCTTGTAGCACACATAGTACACCCTTTAATATATCTAGAAATTGTTTCATGCATTCTTGGCCAATAACAGAACCTTTGCAACTGTGCAACTGTTTTACTTACACCAAAATGACCTTATATGAGAGAAGTATGTGCTTCTTAGATTATGTTAACTCTTTCAGTTTATGGAATGCATAGCTTTCCCAAATGATATAAGAGTTGGTCCTTAACATAATAATCCAATTCTTCTACTTTCTTGCCATGACTTAAAGTTGCATATACATCTTTAAAATATAGATCTTGAGCATATTGTTCAATGTAACTCTCATGCAATACTGAGTTATGCTTAAGTATAGTAGATGCATTTATGATTGGTCTTGATAACATATCTGCAACCTTATTGTGTATGCCCTTCTTATATCTGATGAGAAGGTGAAATTACTGTAGAAAACCCATCCAGCTATAATGTCTTGATTGCTGCAATTTAGTTTGTGAGTGAAAATATTGAAGTGGTTGATGATTTGTATGTATGATTGTTTCTTTGTCCATTAGGTAATGTTTCCACTTTTTCACACTTTGTACTAATGCATACAATTCTTTATCATATGTGGGATAATTAACTAATGCAGTAGTAAATGTCTCAGAATGATAGCACATGGGTTTACTGTGTTGCATCAACATTGCTCCCATGGCATAGTCTCTGGCATTTATTTCAATCTCAAATGGACGTTGAAGATTTGGTAGTACTGGTGCTGTACTAATTTTTTCTTTTAAGGTGTCGAAGGCTTTCTGTTGTTTGCCTCCCCACTGAAACACCTTTTTCAATCTTGTTAAAGCATGTAATGGAGCTACAATCAAAGAAAAGTTAGCAATAAACTTTCTCCAATATTGTGCTGCTCCTAGGAAACTCCTAACCTCTGTAGCAGATTTTGGTTTATGCCAGTGCACAATGACTTCAACCTTAGAGGGATCTATCTTCAATTCACCACCCCCTACAATATGACCCAAATAATTTAAAGATGTTTTTCCAAATTCACATTTTGACAGCTTCACATAGAAATTTTCTCTTTTTAAAACATCTAAAGTCTGCTTTACATGTTTTATATGGTCTTCCCATGTCTTACTGAAAACAAGAATGTCATCTAAATATACAATTACAAAATCATCAATAAAAGGTCTGAGTACATCATTCATAACTCTCATGAAAGTGGTAGGAGCATTAGTTAAGCCAAAAGGCATAACTAGCCATTCATACAGCCCTTGCTTTGTCTTGAAAGCAGTCTTCCATGCATCTTGTTCTGTAACTCTGACTTGATGATAGCCACTATGCAAGTCTAACTTGGAAAAGTAAACTGCTTCTTTCAACTGATATAATAGATCATCAATACGAGGAAGAGGATAACAATTCTTGATCGTTATTTTATTCAGTGCTCTATAATCAATGCACATTCTCCACAATCCATCTTTCTTTCTCACCAGCACGATTGGAAATCCACATGGTGATGTGCTTGGTCTTATGAACCCTTTATTGAGCAGCTCCTATACCTGCTTCTTTATCTCTGCATTCTCTAAAGAGCATAACCTGTACATTCTGATGTTAGGTAATGGAGCATCTTGCTGCAAATGAATATCATGTACTATTTCCCTTTTGGGTGGCAGACCTTTAGGTTCTTGAAATAGGATATCATATTCTGAAACAACTTTAACTAAATCAGCTTTCTGTTTAGCATCACAGCCTTCAAATACATTGGTTTTATTAGGGTTCCTTTCCTTTACAACCATTAGTAAAAATTGTTTACATGAATTCACAATTCTTTTCATCTGCCCTAAGTTTATGAGAGAATAGTTATTTTTGAGTTTATGAGCTCTTACAATATATTCTATTCCATCTTTAGTGAGTTGATATTTATTTTCAGCTCTATAGAAAATATCTTTCCTATCATACAAGTAAGGACTTCCAAAAACAATACCACATATATCCAATGGAACTATATCTAACTCAACCTCATCTACAAATGTTGACCCAATAGAAAACCTAAGTTTACATTGTCTTGTCACTTGTAGCTTTGTTTTATCATGCACCCAACCTAATGGATATGGATCCTTGTGAGGTTTTGTTAGTAATCCCAACATCTTTACAATTGTTTCAAAAATCAAGTTTACTTGTGATCCACTATCAAATAAAGTATCAATCTTTTTGTGCTTGGAAATGACTCTAATACGAAAAAGCTCATATCTTTTCCTCTCATTATTTTCATTACCATAGATTGTGCAGAATTACTTGCGGATGCTTCAGAATTTTTACCTTTTATACCTGTGGCTGTGACTGTTGTTTCATCACCTGAGTCTGACCCCAAGTCTTTCTGAATAGCAACAACAATCTTTTTCTTTTTACCACCAAACTTCTTAGGTTTCAGCTCTGGATGCAAAGACCAGCAATGTGCCTCATCGTGTCCGTCCTTCTTGCAATGATTGCAGGAAGGTTTGTCCTTCTGTATAGTGTTTTTTTTCCTCTCCTTCCATTTTAGTTTCTTCTTTTCCTTGTTCTTGCTTACAGAGGGTTTAAATGATCCCCCAACCTCTGGGTTCACATTCTTGCCTCTAGCTTCTAGATGTGTAGCCTGAATTGATACATCATCTAAGCTAGTGGGATTAAACATGAGAATGGTATGCTTCAAATGGCTATGCAGACCACCTATATACTTCAACAAAGTTTTAGGTGAGTCTAGAGATATGCCTAGAGTTAAAGCTCTTTTTCTAAATTCCTGAGTATAACTTTGTACACTCTGACCCTTTAACTGGCGAAGAGTTTGCCAACTCATCATTGCCTGCTGCATATAGGCTAAAGGATAGAATTGTTTTTTGATGGCAAAAAAAATTCATTCTAGGTAGAAAAAAATTTACCATGTCATTTCAGATCAACTTGTGTCTTGCCTTCCCACCACACTAGTGTAGCTCCTCCAAGTTGAAGGCTAGCTAGCTGAATCTTTCTCCTTTCTGAATCAATGTTCTGCACCCTGCAATATAAATCAATCTATCTTATCCAGTTATCTAGCTTTTCTGCATTTAGTTCTCCATCATAAATTGGCAAATCAAATTTCACATCTAATTTAATCAAAGAAGTTTTCTTCTTTTTATTATCAGGGCTAGGAGATGAGGATGATGAAGGTGATGGTGGAGGAGACGATGGAGGAGGAATTTCCCCTTTCCCTTTGCCCTCTAGAGGGGAAACTAGAGAAGGTTCCTCTGCTCCTTTGTCTTGTTTGGGTGTTGAAGTGCTTTCACCTCAACCCTTCTTAAATTCCTGATACATCTCTTCCACCATGGCTCGCATGGCCATAAAACTGTCCATGAACTAAGATTATGATTCCAATGGAGCTTCTTCTGCCATTCTCCTATGAGGATAGACTCTTCCAATCTTTGGATTAGCCTCAACAAGTTCTCCTTCTCCTAGTGTGAGCTTTGGCCTAGTTAGCATTCAAAAATCCAGCACAAGCTTGTCTAACCTTAGCAAAACCAAATGCTCTGATACCACTTGATATGAAATGTGATCTTAAATCAATGTCAAGGTATTACAGACTCATGTGCAGGAATGCCTATATTACTTAGTGTAATGGATCGAAAATATTGCGAATAATATAGACAATGAGAAGTTGGAGAAACATAACAGACACACACACATCAACACAACAAATAATCAAGGAGTTCACCCAAAAATCTTGGGCTACATCTCTTGGTCCAGCTTCCAGTGGTGACCTCTCTATTATGTCTTCAAGAGCAGATTTTTACAAGTGTGAGCTCAAATAGAGTCTCAACAAAACAGGGACAAACAACAGGGTTTTACTTGAATCCCTCAAATCTTTCTGAGTACACAGACTCTCCCTCTTCGCTCTATGTCATCTGTTTCTCTCTTTCTCAGCAACTGTATGCTCTGTCTCTGACATTAAGTGACTTTTAAGCTTATCGGTGCTTGTCTATTCGTTTCCCCTTTCAGGCTCTCTGGCTCCTGGCCTCTGTCTGTTCAAATCCCCTCTAAGTGTTAAACAATCATTGTGAAACGCCTTCAGGTATGGTGGCCACCTATTTTTAAACGAAAAGGACCATTGGCACGTTTGAAATCCCCAAAAAGTTGTTTCTCTATTTACACAAAGAAATACATAGAAACGCTAAAAAATCCACCAAAATGCTTTCTTTTAGACTTCAAATATTATTGAATCCTCCCTACAATTCCATCGGGTCTGCTTTTATATCGCTACCGCAAGTCGCAGGCCGCGGGTTCCTTTGTATTTGGGTTTATAATGGAAAAACTGCAAATACACAAAAAACTCGACAAATGGCTTCATATTGGAACTCAAAATATATATATTCACATCCATAAACCTTTTCAGGTCTGGCTTTATCACATGTCGCATGTCCTCCCCGACCTCCGATCACAGATTGCTCTGATCAGACTTATCGGCTATCAGCGCATTGCTATTGCATGGTCGCAAGTCTTTGGCATCACCCCTTACATAGTTGCGATGCGATATATCGCAATCGCGTATCGCCTAACCTTCGGGCCGCAGGCTAAGTCCTTCTATGTGTGTATTAGCGATACGATATTGTGAGTAGATTTGGACTATTGATCTGCATGATTGATCTATGGCCCTCATTTAATCGCACTGATCACTATCATGATTTCCATAAGGCCACCTCCGATAGACTCCACTTGCCACCTCCAATTGCGATATGCCAATTAGATCTGGACCGTTGATTGGTCTGATCCAACGGCTCCTGTGCAATTTTGCTTTAGCCTATGCTTAACTTTGTTTTCACCATTTCTTCATGTTTTTCTCGTGCGATAGTGTTTTCTGCCATTTGTTAATGTTTTTCCCTTGCGATAGTGTTTAATTATATGAAGACTTAGAGGGTTTTAGGATCCATTTTGGATCATCCCTTACCTTTGTTGTCATGTGATGGAGTGATCTAGTCATCATGTTGCAATTTAGCATCGTCACCTTATGCAACCGGTTCTGCCAGCGTTCTACTTCCTCATCTGAATCCAAAGTGCAAGAGTTGTTGCGTTCCCATGATATTCTTCCATCCGCGGTCGGATTCACCCGATCCTGATCCTGCGTAGTTATCTGGTAAATGCAATCCAGCTCATCATCACTTTCATCATCGCGCACAGGTTCAGTGTAGCGTGCTATTTCGAATGGGTCTAACGGGACTACCAGGCGTAGTGATTTTTTCTCAAATATCATCTTCCTCTTCTTCAGGTTGATGACTCCATTCATATTAGTCTCCCAGTCTATTCCTAACAACGCGGGATAAGAATTGCTTTCATCGACAATCTCTATCACTTCAAAGTCCGTTTGTGTGCTCGCGCCTTCAATATCGACTGTTACTCCTTGCAACCTTCCCATGGGCATGATCTTCTGTTGGTTCACCATTCGTAATTGAATAGGTGACCACTATAACATGGGCCTGCCCATGCGTTCCTAGATTTTCTTAGATAACACATTCGCGTCGGACCCCAGGTCCAATATTACCTGATCCATTTCGTATTCACCAATCTGTGCCATCAATCTCATCTCCCTTCTAATGCGCAATGTATGCTTTCCGAGTTTTTGAACTACACACAGTTCACCCAACTCTACACACCTAGTGATCAGCTCTTGTAGTCCTTTAACTTCCATATTATTGTGCAATAGCTTCATGCATGTCTCCAGAAAGGTAGTAAGAATGGAAGGATCCATTCCCTGCTCTGGTTGATCCTTACTACCTAAGGTGGAGGCCTCTGTGAAGCTCTTCTTAGCTTCCATAAACGTCTCCTTTGTGCATTCTAAGTCGAACTTGGGTTCCTTTGCAGGATCCTTGCAAACCCATGTATCTTACTCAGGCTACTTCCCCTTATCTTCCCCTGTGGTCGCACCACTTTTGAGCATCATGTTCACGTTGGGGTCTTCGTCGCGAGGTTCAGATCTCATCATTTGGATATTCTGAGTCAGAGGAGGTTGGAGTACTCCTTTCTCACGCATCTCTGTGATCAATGTAGGACAATCCACTGGTTCATGATTAAACTGAACACAGTACGAACAAGATATTCTCGTTGGGTTGGTACAATCATGAGCGTAGTGTCCTGGTCCTCCGCAATTTAGCAAATAAACTATCCTCGGCCCCTGCCTAGTCCCATGCCTCCTCGTACTCGACCTCGCCCCTAAAATCCAGCGCGCGCCATCCCTGCGGCTGGGTCAAGGCCTCGCACTTCTATCTGCATTCTATAGGCTGGGGTCTGCTCCATCATTAACTTGTAGCTACGACAAGTATGCTCGTCGTTTCCCATCGATCTACCAAAATTACAAAACAGTTGCTCGGGAGTTTACGTATACTTCTGCAACAAATGACAGTTATCCATCGTGTGCTTTCCCCCTATTTGACAAATCGCGCACCATAGAACGGGTGCTGCACTTGGCCCTGCCTATGCTTCTGGTCTCAATGGCATTGGTCCCCCACCTGCCAAGTAGTTTGCAAATACCAAATAGTGGTCCTTATCGTGGCCCTGGCCTTTGCATTTTATGCACCACACTTCCTTGTGTGCCTCCGGCCGTGGTGCCCTATCCTACTTCAAGCTCTGCATTTCCAGGCAGAGATCCTGTAGCTGCACGTGGATTTGTTGAACTCCTAGCCCCGTATCCTGTATCGATGTTTCATGCAACCTCATCGCCATTTCCAATGCTTCGGCTTGGGTTGAAAGCTTCTGCTGTGACAACACCGTCTTCAGGTGTGGTGTCAAAGACACCACAAACCATGTGCAGTGCTACACATCTGTTAGCGTCATATTAGCCTCACAGATCATACTCTTCAGCCGCTGATCCAGATCCCAGGGGGTCTTGTCTGGAAGCATCACGATCTCTTTAAATCTGATGATTGACTACATCTCTGATTTTGGCGGCTAAATTCTCTGTTCAACACATTCTGGATCTCTGTTATTCCTGCATTTGGGTGATCATTGGAATGCTTGATATACCATGTCAATGCATGATCCTGTAGCGCGCTCACTAATGTAGCTTTCTTAATGTTGTTGTCCGTGACTGCTTGTGCTTCCCACACTGCTCTTACCATGAACCAGAATTGATCCGGATCCTCATTTCCTACTCCTTTGAATATAGGTAGCTTGATCGCGCTTGCCATGCTGAACTGTGGGGGTGGTGGAGGTGGAGTGAGTGGAGATGGAGGTGAAGGAGGTGAAGCGGGTGGTGGCAAAAGTGGAGGTGGTAACTGCGGAATGCGCTGCCTTATCAAACTGACCACACTTCTCGGAGAGACTCGAGCAAGCTCTTCCTCACTCTCTCGAGAAGGTGAAATCAAGGGATTGTTTCCTAATTCCCCGTTGCCTTTGTAGATCCTTCCGCTCTGCGTCGTTCCAAACATTAATGTATTCGCATCACCCACTTTTCACATAACAACATCTTAGTCCAGGTATTCAGGGATTTAATGTATCTACCTCGCTGTCCCTTCATAAAACGTCACTCTGCTTTGTTGTAGCTCACGGTCATGTCTATCGCAAACTCAGTGATAAATCCCCCTATTATCTGGTCGATCCAATGGTCCACAACTCGTGCGATCTTATCTTCTGATGTCTCTAGTATGCGCACTAATTCTGGAGTCCACACTATCGTTTGATCGAGCTTATACCTTTCCTGGTTGTCGGTTGACCTCGCGATCCACTCATACAGTTTCGAAGGGAAGGACGCAAAGAAAATCTTATGGATTTCCGTATATACGTATCAATCCAGCCACCTCTTCTCGGATATCTGCAGAGTTCTGTTTTCCTGTGTCACGAACTCGTGAAGCTTCTTGTCCAACCACTCTTCAATTCCCTCCTTTGTAGGGTTCCAATGGCACGACATCAGACATCCCTTAGGCATATCCTGGTCCCGGCAATGGAACTATTTGTTGGCTTGTTGGGGCCTGACCTAGGTTCAGAAGTGATTTAGCCAAACAAATCCCAAAACTACTAGCCCTTTCGGCAACAGTTCGTGGTGCGTGGACTGAGGTCTCACCTGAGGTAGTATGGGAGGGTGCTGGAACTAGGTTTCCACACCCTAGGGATGTGTTGATGAAGGCTAGGAAGTTCGCGAACCAATCCTACACACTTGCGCTACTTCGGGTAGCCATCTATCCTTCGCAACTTGTGCAACTCCTTCCGTGTAGCTCTGTAAAGAGCGTGAAGAGGTGTTGTCTAGATCCTAATTCCTGACTGTGCGTTTATTATAGATATTAACTTAATTATGTGGGCCCAATATTCTCATTAATCATTCAACATTCATGACAAGTGTGCGCAATCATAAACAGTAAAGAGATGCATAAAGATAACAGAAGCATAGACACAGAATATTCCAAAATTAACTTATCTTTTATTAATCCTATGTTGAGATACAATCCCAACTTCAACTTGCGCACTCAGCTGCAAGGGTCCATACACACAGCTGCGGACTCTCCCAGGCCTCTGCGCACTCAGATACAAAGCCTCTTACTACTACTACAACCCTAGACTCGGACTTAAAGACTCAGAGCTAATTCATCATCCAAAAAACCCATATGACTTCTCAAAGCTAAGACTGCCTTTTACACTTAGAGCCTCACTCTGTTTATACAATCCCATGGTCCACGGACCATGGGTAGGCCAACACATTCAATATTAAATTACATTATTTTATGGCAGACAACCCTAGACTCTCACGCTCTGTGCCCGCATTTTGCGGGGTCTTTACATTAACCAAAACTCGGGCTTTACGCCCCATAAATTGCTATGAGGGGATCTGCTACCCAATAGTATATAATTAAAAATTAATTAATAATAATATATTTTATAAATAATAAAAAAATCACATTTTTAATTAAATTAATAAAAAATATAGTTAGATGGTTTTTCTGCTTTTTTGTGATTAAAATTATTTAGAATTTCAATAATTTGTTGGAATTACAAGTTTGAGTTGTGAAATTTTCCCAATTCTATTGTCCCCAGGGTTTTTCAATATGCTGATGTAGTCAAAAACCAAATTTAAACAACAAAAATGAAGATTTGACCCAAAAAAATTCTGGCCAAAAACTTGTAAAAGTCTAATAGTTAAACAACCTCATAGAACCACCTTAATACAAGCACAATCTAACACTTAATATATATTAAATATCAGCCTAGATCCGTCTTGATGCCTACACAATCTAGCACTATTAAATACTAGTCTAGATCATCTTAACCCTGAATCTATCAAGTGCAGAGATCTCTCGAGGTGCAAACCTTTTCTCAAATTTTACATTAGAAAAAGAAATTTGTACCTTGAAAGATTTGATCCCTCTGTGCACATGATAGATCAAAGTTAAAATAGATCTAAACTCCTATTCAATATATTAAATGCTAAATTGTATAAACATTAAATACACTTTAACCAATAATAATATAAAGGTGGATTGAACAACATTCTAACATTAAATCTAATATTATATTTAGATAATAATTTGTAATTGAAACCTAGGCATTACTCCTATAGATTGCATATGAAATTGAAATGGAAACGTGGTAGATATGAAACTAAATTGAAAAAGGGTAAATTGAAAAGCTAACAGAATAAATTGGGTGGCATCGACTAAATTGAAAAAAGGTAAACGAGGCGGCATCGTGATAGTTGGCTATAAATCTTTCTTCTTTGAATATTAAAATGAAAAGGACAACTACAGGTAAGTATGAAACTAAACGGAAACAAAGTAAATTGAAAGAAACTAAATGGAAACAAAGTAAATTGAAAGGTTAAATAAACTTCATGTTACATTCAACATAATACTGTATCTTTAATTCTTTAAGCTCAAGCATTTGATTCGGGTAGTAATGTTGTTGCTGACAAATATTTATGTTAAATGAAATGACTATATTTTGTTTTATTATTATTAAATATAAATACATATAATTTAAGTTAACATTATTTTTCATAATATCATATTATTTTTTTCATAATATCATATAACATAAATCTTGTGCGGTCAATTTTATATTATACGTTCCGATCTGGTGAATTCTTTTGCAGCCAACCAGATTTTGTAGCCAAAGTTATACTCCATGAGGAATTTTCAAAGTGACTAATCAATCTCAAAGGTGTAATGACCAAAAGTCGTATACGCAATGGAAATATTTAAAATACTTCATAAACAAAGACATGCATGGTAAGGCAATAATTGTAATTGTATATTGAATAAAACAATTGATGTAGGATGAGTACAAATGAGAATGAGGGTCCTGTATATATAGCCAGGTAAGTACCCTTTCACAAACAGGAATGTCTCTAAGACGTGCCTTTTCATTATTTACTAACTAACCATTAGTTAATTTACTTTTATTTATTATTATATTTATATTATTATGATTATTACTTATTATCTATTTTTATTTATTTTTACATAATTTATGTTCATAACGTTGCCTTCTCCTTCAAAAAGCTTTGTCCTCAAAGCTTGTTGATGAAAGGGATTGATCTCTTTTCTACTACGAATGCTTTCTACTTGATATTGTTTTTTGCTATGAATGTCTTCTCGTCTCGGAACAATCATCTTTGTCGATACAAGTTGATATGATCCTTGGAGTGATATATAAAATTGTCTTACTGAGAATGGATCGGACCATCCTAGATTAACCTTCTGTGGAATCTTCTGATCACTGGAATTTTGTAACAAGTTGTTATCAGTAGACTGAATTGAGCTCACTTCAATATTCTTTGTAACATAAGTTTGTTGTTTATGCTCTGAGTGATATATATTTGTAGATTGATTAAGGTATCTACTCTTGTGATTCGGATGTAAATAAGGAGTTTGTTTTGTTTGAACTTCCTTTAACATTTTTATGACAGTTTCCTGATTTCCATCGGGCATTTTTGTTGTTAAATTAACTATTGAATCCTTATTTGGGGTGACCTCTGTTTGAATAGCAACCTCTGAGTACATTTTTACTTCAATAGGGTTTGGATTTGCCTGAACTGTGAGATTAGTTGTCTTGATCTCTGTTTCTTCAGTTTGGACTGCTACATCTAGAGATTTTGATGCTTCCTTTGCGACAAGTTCTTTGAACCTATTCATCAATGACTTCTTTTTGTCCTTCAGTTTTTTAATCTATTTGAGAAGATTTTGATTATGATTTTTGAGACCTAAGCATTCCTTATTCTTTGAGTCAATTTTATTTTGGATTTCATGCTTCTCATCTTTTAAACACTTGATTTGTTCTACTAATGTTTGGTTAAGGCTCTTTAAACGTAAATTTTCTTCTTCTTGTTCTAATAAATGCTCCTTGAGTTCTTTCTTTGATCTTTTAGCTTTCTTGACTTGTTCGAGTAGCTTTTCTTGGTGATCTCTGAGCCGCGAAATTCCTTCATCTTTACTGCAGATGACTTCTTCAAACTCTTTTTGCTTCTTTGATATAGTTTTTTGTTATCTTGAAACATCAAATCTAAAATATCCTTAAGGTATTTTAATTACGATTTTATTGATTTTGATTTACTTGTTATGTCTCGGAACATGACCATCTTCCCTTTATAAGGAAACATCAAAACTTGTTTCTTTATGTTTAGCATGAATGTACCCAAATCCTTAAACTAGGGTTGATCGAGTATGATGTCAGTGTTTTTATCCGTCCTTACAACATAAAATTGAAATATATAGCCATAATGACCTATTGTCACTTGTAGATCACTAATTTTATACTCGTTTTGGTCAAAAATGTTTTTCTTTACACCAATGCTTAGCTCTGGAATTAATAATTGATTTGCCAAGTTGATGTTGATATAATTTTTATCATTGCTTGGGCTGATGGTGACATTAATTTCTCTTCCTTTGATACTTCCTTTTAATGTAATTACTCTTTGATCTTTAATCGAAAGACCATTATAGGAAAACCTTTCTTCCTTCGTCATTTTAGAATTGAGCTCCATCATTTTTTTTCAATGATTGCTCCCATTTGTTTTGTTGAGATGACTTAAGTATTATATTTTAAGTTCCTTTGGACTTTGTACTTCAAGCCTCCTTTAAAAGTGTCTTTCTAATGTATATATTTTTTATAATTCTTCAAAACTCTTCTAATCCAATTTTCTATTATCCTTAATATTTCAAAACTCCTTTGTATTCTTTTTATGCAATTCTACTTACATTATTTTTTTCCTTTTGTACTTTAAAAACAATATTTAAATATTGTTTCAATTGACTTCTTTTAAATATCTTATTGTCCTTTGTATTTATTTTTAAAATTTTGTATAACTCTTTAAACTTTAATTCAACTTCACTCCAACGTAAACTCTTAATTGATATTTTCTCCTTACGTAACATTTTCTAATAATACCCATTTTGTACTTGTATATATTTTCAATAATTTTATGACTTGATTTTTTCTTTAAATACCCCTTTATAATATAATACTTCTCTTTATATATCTTTTATTTATAATATTTTTCTTTTTTCTTTTTGAAAAGCCACAACCCTAGTGAAACGTGGCTATTCACCTTTGGTGTATATTATCAAATATTTGTTCACTTATGTACTTTTGACTCGGTTAATGTTCTCCACGTAAAAAGTAAAACTTACCATTCACATAAAGAAATTTTGTATTCCCTTTGTTTTTCTTTTACTTTTTAAATACCATGGGCAATTACCATGGGTTGGTTTCTAAAACCTCTGTTAATGTTTTCCACATAAAAAGTAAAACTTACCATTCACATAAAGAGATTTTGTATTCCTTTTGTTTTTCTTTTACTTTTAAAATACCATGGGCAATTACCATGGGTTGGTTTCTAAAACCTTCGTTAACGTTTTCCACATAAAATTAAAACTTAACAATCACATAAAGAGATTTTATATTCCTTTTGTTTTTCTTTTACTTTTAAAATACCATGGGAAATTACCATGGGTTTCTAAAACCATGGGCTTGTCAACCACTTAATGAAGAATCAAGATAATATTATTTACTCTTCCTTCTCTTACGTATAGTTTTAAATATATTTGGAAAGATTCCCTCTTAACTTTATCATGCACTTTTTATCAATAACATAGAACATTTTTATATATATGAATGTTCTCCTTCAAAATTTACATCGGACTATATTTATTTATTTTAAATCTTTTTTATTTTTGTAATATTTATATGTACTTCTTTTAATTTATGTTTTTTCTTTGACTATCGTATTTTTTTCCTCCTTTTTTGTTTTTGTTTAATGGCCAAAGACTTGAATGACCGAACCGGTGGAATGGAGAATCTCCAAGACTAGTGTAGCGAAACGTTGAAATCACGACGACAACAAGGTTGACGATAGGTTGATGGGCAAAGGCCGAATCAGATGTAGCTCTAATACCAATGTAACGACCAAAAGTCGTATACGCAGCAGAAATATTTAAAATACTTCATAAACAAAGACATGCATGGTAAGGCAATAATTGTAATTGTATATTGAATAAAATAATTGATGTAGGATGAGTACAAATGAGAATGAGGGTCCTGTATATATATCCAGGCAAGTACCCTTTCACAAACAAGCATGTCTCTAAGACATGCCTTTTCATTATTAACTAACTAACCATTAGTTAATTTACTTTTATTTATCATTATATTTATATTATTATTATTATTATTTATTATCTATTTTTATTTATTTTTACATAATTTATGTTCATAACAAAATACTATGGCAATTAGGTACATATTTGCATTGGTTCTACGTGAATTTATATTGGTACATATTGAAGTGTTTTTATATGAATATTTTAATCGTACTACATCCCCATCTACGGTGATTCCTTCTTGTTATTTTCCATATATGTGGTGGTTCTATGGTTATACTTTACGATTTTGATTTAAACTCTATGGTCTATTCAACATTATGTTATGTTCAATATAATAATATCTTTAATCTCAAGCATTTGATTCTAGTAACATTGTTGTTGTAAATCACAAATATTGAGATGGATGCAATATAACGTTGGCACTGTTAATATAACATGAAGAGCCTTAAATATAATATAATACAAAATTAATATTAAATATTATATTATAATATAATATTGATATATTTTTTTATTTTTATGTTATTATAGAATAAAAATTGAAAATTTTTGAAATTTTAAAATTCTGAAAACATTGAATGGAAAAAATAAAAATAAAAAGCTAGTTGAAATATTTTGAAACCCTACAAACTTTGCACATCATTTTCTTAATAGGAAAGGTATAATTCTAAACTTTTTATTTTCTGGTAGGAGAGGTAGTAATAACACGAAGGTTGAGTGGCCTTGATCTAGCCCTAAACTGCGATAACTATTGTGCAAGCTAACCTAAATTGTTCGATAAGGAGCCCGCAAAGGTTAACAAGATATGTCAAATCATTCTAATATTATTTCTCACATAAATTATTTTAAGATTCATGTAAAATCCACCTTGTACTTGATCCCTAAAAGGCACCATAGTATGTTGGACAGTTGGCATTATCCGGATGGCTAGTGGCAGTAAGTGTGTTGACATTGATGTCAACACCCATGCTGCAAGATGTGTTGGGCAGTTCGTATTGCCTGACAGTTAGCAAGTATGTTGGCATTAATGTCAACCAGACTAGCGTGGATGTATGTGCTAACATGTTTGTTCTGGGGGGAGTCACATGGTTGTTGCGGTCTCTAGTAAAGAATCATCACAGTAGCAGACCTATTGGAAAGGCCATAAAAAGATGATTGTGCTAGTCAGGGAGTCCAGGATTCCAAGAACAAGAAGATGAGTCAAGGTGCAAAAAATGGCAGAGAGTTTCCAGCCATGTTTCAGGTAGAAAATGGGATCAAGCACTGCATCAAACCTTCTTCATTGGAAAGTGCTTTGAAAAGGATTTAGAACAATATGTGGAATTCCATAAATGGATCTCTGAATCAAAATTGATTGATAACAGAAGTAAGGATCTTGTAGTCCTTAGGAGTAGGCCGAATTTCAAAACTTGAGAAGCAAGCTGAATTTCAGAACTAGGAAAGCATGCCGAATTTCAGAACTGGGAAGCAAGCCAAATTTCAGAACCTCAGAACTAGGGAACCAGGCCGAATTTTGAAACCAAGGAAGCAAAACGAATTTCAGAACCGGGAAGCAGGCCAAATTTCATAACCTCGGAACCAGGGAAGCATGCTGAAATTCAAAAATTCAGAGGGTCAGAGTCTTAGGACCTCAGAAAGTCGGAAGAATGGAATATCGGAGCATCAGAGGTTTATTTAAAAGAAACCTCAGAAAACATGGAAGCAGGGAGGCAGGACAAATTTCAGAACCTCGGGACCTCGTAATTTCTTATTAATGAATTCTTTTAAAAGCACCAAGGGTTGCAGGGAGTATGGATTTACAAAGGAAATCGTTTGCAAAACCAAGGATCGAGGGACCCTTTCTCTCTCCTTAGACATAAAACATGGAAGTAGTTTATTGGCCCTCACGGGTTGATGGTGGCAAATGACATCAGCATGACATGGTTGTAAGGAGGACACATGGAAGTTGGTTTCAACATTATTTAGTGGCCTAATGGGAAAAATTCTGGTGACACATGTCACCATTAAGGAGAAGCCATGTGGGGTTGATGACACAAGTATGATGTCACTTTGGAAGTATATTTCGGAGGTCAGAGATTTCGTAACTTCTCCATAATTTCATTTTGAGAAAGTTATGATACTAAGGAGCCCCTGATGTTGATTGGAACTTGGTCATGGAGCCCAAAGAACCAAGGGCGTAGAACAAGAACACAAATAGATATGCCCCCAGAAGGATCCTGAAGGGCTTAACACCTAAGTGTTATGTAGACGCCACGTGGAGTGTATGCCAAGAGCATGATGTCATTTTGGAAGTATATCGGAGATCATAGATTTCGTAACTCCTCTGTAATTGCACTTTGAGAAAGTTCTGATACCAGGGAGATTTTGATGTTGTTGGCACTTGGTTGTGAATCCCAAAGAACCAAGGGAATAGAGAAAGAACACAAGGAGATAGGCCCCCAAGAGGATCCTGAAGGGCTTAACACCTAAGTTCTTTGCCGCCAGTCACAACAGCCGGTCCTATGGTGGAAAAACAATAAGAGGTAAAGAAAAAGGGGCTACAAGCCAGGCTCAGAATCTCACGATTTCGTAACATCATCTTAATAAACTTACGAGATGTGGGGCTCCAAGATTGCAACACAAAGGTTTATGAAGGATGAATGAGTCAAAAACTAAGAGTAAATGCAAGCAAAAGAGTTGGTCGCTGGAATAAATAACATCTGTCAAGATCGTTGAGTCAAGGGTGATGAGGACCATGATCTTTATGGAAGAGTGTTGGGTCTGTCTTGAGTTAAAATAAGCTACCTCTCATCTCGCATGCACGCTTCATTGAATTAAATGAAGAATAGAGCCTTTGAACAAAATATTTTACTATAAAATGGATAACCATGTTTGAGGCATGTGTTAGTCTCTGGAAGACAATTCAGAAGTATGCCCTAAGTGGTAAAGAGCCATACTCTTAGTACAAGTTGAACTTAATGGAAGAGTTCCTTTTACAGTGTGACTGAGATTTATTTCTTAGTAGGTTGAAAGGCACTCAAGCATACATTCCTTGCATTAATTGTATTGTAGCCACAATTGGTAATTGAACGAAGCCCATTCTTTGATTTAATGTTGTAGCAATAGAATTCAAGCAATGAGACACAACAACATGATGGAGAATCCATGTAGAGGTACACTTTGATAGTGTGAATGGGAGGGTGATGGCTGACAAAGACAAGATTAATCACTTTGTTTCAGTGAAACAAAACGTGGCATTGCAATTGAGCAATTGGGGGGAGGAAAAATTGTTTTTATTGAGATGTGTGGAGAGTTATGTGCATGAGTGTGTTGTTGTGTGAGGCCGAGTGAGATTGTGCTACAAAGAAGAGGTTGAGAGTGCCTATGCATAGGAAAAAGGCTGAAAGTGCCATAGAAGAAGAAGAAGGTAGAGAGCTAAGTGTATGTTGTTGAGAGCATAAGAATGAGTACAGTGTGTTGCTATAGAGTGAGCAGAGGACAAAGTGTAGCATGGGATAAGTAGAGGAAAGGTTGTTGAGGAGAACAAAGCTGATATTAGGCAGAGTAGCTACCATCTACAGAGAACATTAGTTCCTTATTGACTGTCGCTTGGATATTGCATACAGGAAGTTGGTGCTTCCATCTCTAGTAGGTGTCTAAAGAAAGCTTGGGGATTGGTGCCTCCTGCAAGTTGGTGCTTTCATAAATATAAGGAGCTGCAAGTTGGTGATTGCAACAAATCCGTGAAGTTGGTGCTTCACATGATGCTTCTAGTGAGCTGATCAAGTGTCTACAATAGGAGAGAGGTGGTGCTTCCTGCTAGTGGGTGTTATCAAGCAAACAAAGAGAGTTGGTCCTTCCTGTGAGTGGTGGTTCACAAACATATTGATGTAATAGAGTAGGTTCTCTTATTTTTACATCAATAACAAAAACAAGCCTTGGTGCTTTTTCTCCCGGAAGGTTTTCCACGTTAAACCTTCATGTCTCATGTGTTTGTTACTCATTATGTCTATGCTTATATTGGTTGACATGGATATTGTTATGGTTTGTTAATGGTTTCTCTCATATAATGGTTGCCAAATTTGAATGAGTAAAGATAAATTAGCATACAAGTTAAAATTAGCCTTAATATTGATTCACCCCCCTCTCAGTATTAACATTGTTGCCAACAATTGGTATCATAGCTAAGTTCCTTTAGGAACAACTTAATCGCTCGAAGGTAGATCAAAGGGAAACAATGGCTAATCAAGGTTGGCTAACAATAGAAGGAGTTCCATTTTTAAATGGATCAGAGTATGTACTCTAAAAGGTTAGAAAGAAAGCCTATTTAATGGCATTCGATGTTTATGTATGGTGCTCCTTATTGAATGGTGAAAAAAGTGAGAAAAATGAAGAAGCCAAGGAAATCATCATGAAAGGGCTATCTAAACCAGATGATGAGGAAGTAAGACATTGTGATCCAACAAAGGAAATGCTAGACAAACTGGAATGTCTGTATGGAGAAGATTTCAATGTGGCTCAAGAGAAGGCCAAAGAAACTTGCTGCTCAAGTAGTGAACCAGAACATGTAGTTGTTAGTGATAAGAAGAAAAGAAAGAAAAAGGAGAAGGTGTCTAAAATAAAATATGCTCAAAATATTTAAGATATTCATTCTTGTGAGAAAATTACTGATATTCACTCCAAGGATGGTGAATAAGAAGACTTGGATGAGAGGCCATGCGACTCAGAAGGTATGATTTTGCTTTGTGATAAATGTAAATAAATAGGTCACTCATTATCTAGATGTTCATTTGAATCACTTTAGGATAGAGATATCCATGCATCTAGTAGTAGTAATGAATATAGACCTACTTTAGTAGCAATAGCAAAAGAGGGATCCTCTAAAGAAGAGGGATCCCAAGTGTGCTCATCCAAAGGAGAAAATAAGGGTACCCTTAGTAGTGATGAAGAAGGGATAACCCCTTAGACCTATGGAAGACTCCATGGACATAGAGATGGTTTTATATCTCTATGGTGGCTCATCCAACACCTCTCATAGCAAAGAAAAGGATCTAGATGAAAGGATCTACTTCAGGAAGAAGTTGATCTCTAATCTAAAAGAGATCAAGGAGATACCAGAAGCAAATCTCAAAGAAAGGGAGTAGTTGCATGAGTACGAGCTTGAGAATGAGAAGTTGAGAAAAACAATATCTAAATGCTGAACAAGAAGAGGATAGAAGATTGAATGGGAGGCTAGTCATTCAGCTAAATGATGGAGAATCTTACTGTGAGAGACTAGAAAATGAAGTAGTCTCCTTGAGACAATACGTAGAAAGGGAAAGTGAAGAGTTGTCTTAATATCATAAGCTTGAGGAGTGAAAAATGGCTTTGAATGAGATCCTTGTTAAGCAGGGATCCCCTCTCATCAAAGTTGATTTGGGTTTCAATAAAAAGCAATGTTCCAAGATTGCGAAGGTTGAAGGGTCAACTTCCTAGGTAAAGGCAGTTCCAGGTTCTAACAACAAAAAAGGAAAAGAAGTTGTTGAACTTCAACAACAGAAAGGAAAGGATCAATAACAAGAGAAGAAAAGCCAACAACAAGGAGAGCAACAAAAGAGAGCCAAGTAGCAACAGGGAACATTGCAAGGCAGTAGCACATTTTTCCATGGAAACCACATGAAGAACCAACATAGGTCCTTTCCCTCTGAAGGACAATGCCTTCAAAGAAAAGGTATTGTTCATTATCGGAAGCGTTTTCATGCTTATTATTTCTCTTGCAATAAATTTTGGCATAAGGCCATAGATTGTAGATGGCATGGAAGAAAACGAGATGTGCTGGGTAGTAGAAACCTAAATATGCATAAAGAGGCTAGAAGAAGGCATGTTGACAGTAAAAGAAGGCTTGAAAAGGGTGTTGTCAAGAATATTAACTTGTCTACCCCATTCTTAAGCCAAATTGAATGCTACAACTATGGAAAATTTGGGCATGAGGCAACATGCTTCACATATGGGGAGAAAAAGCAAGCTTCTCAACATATGCATGAAAATGTAGCAGCTCAGGGTTTGAAGTCAAGAAGGAAAAATGGAGTAGAGGAATACAAGTTTGTCTTCAGTGCTTAGTATCAAAAGAGAAAGATGAAAAGAGGAGGAAGAAATTAGAAGAAAACCAAGAAGAATGGTCCTATTACTCTTGTAGTAGACCCCTCTATAAGGAAAAAAGGCAGCAAGAAGACTTGGGTTAAGAAATATGACTTGAAGGAGAAGTTTCATGTAGCCATGTGTAGCCAGGAGAAAGCCCAAACATGGGCAAACAAGAAGTTGAAGAGTAATACTCCTATCAGGAAGAAGAAGGAAGATTATCTTCTCAGGGGGAGTAGATCCTCCATTTCTCTTCAGTAAAGGAAGAGAAAAGCCTCAAGGGAGGTAGAATAAGTCAAATTCAAGAAGATAGAAAGAATAGAAAGAAAGGTGCATTTGATTGTTGAAGGTATGGTCAAGTCCCCCTGCTGATTAAAATGATGTATTTTTTTATTTCAAATGTATCAACATTGAAAGAGAGAGGAGAAGTACAACCAATCAGGTTTCAAGGGGAGTACACAACAACATCATATGCTGTGTGAAGAAGAGGATGAGCTATAGTAAAAGTGTGGAATGATAAAAGGTCCACAGTCGAGTCAGGTCCACAGGATTTGTCCTCATGTAGATTCAAGGGAGCAGATGCAGTATATTAGAGAGAATTGGCTTGGGGGGGTTTCTTTATTAAGCAATAGCAAGAAACAATTGTCATCCTCAGGAAGAAAGATTGCACAGGAAATATTTACATCTTGGGTGAAATACTCTTATTTCATTTAAGTTGTGAATTTTATTTTTCCTAGTAGTCTTGTGTTCATGAAACACAATAGGTACAATATTTGACTCTCCCTTAGCTTTCAATTGGTATCACTATGTCAACTGGTGGTATGGGTTCATCTAGATCAACCTTTTGTGCAAATGAGAATTTATTTCTGAAAGGAAGTATGAGAGTTTTCCTCATGCATTATCCAATTTGTATCATCCTTTTTGGTGTAATTGGTATTATTTAAGTAGCAACCCATATTTGGAGTACTCTAATATGAAGAGGATCAAAGTTGGTTAATGTAGATGCTTAGGAGAAGTGAGCATAGAGGATGAAGCAGTAGGAGTAGTGAAGACAAAGCTTAATGCATTACTTACAGGTGGTATCTACATTCAATAGCAGTACCACGATAAATTTTAATTGGTAGAAAAGATGCAATGGCAACGAAAGTATTGAGTCGGAAACCATAAGGTGTCCAAAACTGGAGGTTTATTGACATGGAGGAAGTATATGTTTAGAAGGATCATATTACACAGGTCCAGTTTATAGAGTAGTTGCATCTATTATCCATTGAAGAGAAGTCTGCAGAGAAAAATGCATAGTAGTAGTTAGACCCTCATAATCAACAATCAATAATTGCATGGGGGATAAGAAGAAACTTGTAGCCCTTTTCCATTGATGTCAAATGGGAAGAGGAGCTTATTGGAGAAAAGGTTGTGATGGCCCAAGTAGAGGAAAGAAAGACATTGGTGGCTTATACAAGGAGATGTGTGGAAGTAGCATGCAGATTGGCCATCAATGTGGAGAAGTGAAGAGGCGTTGCCATCAATGTCAAAGGGGGAGATTTTTGGACAATTGACATTATCTGTAAGTGTGTTGGTATTGATGTCAACACCCATGATGCGGGATGTGTTGGGAATTTGGTATTGTTTGACAATTAGCAAGTATGTTGGCATTAATGTTAATTGGACTAACATGGATGTATGTGCTAGCATGTTTGTTCCGGGGAGAGCCCCATGGTTATTGTAGTCTCTCATACAGAATCATCACAGTATCATGCCTATTGTGAAAGACATAAAAGGATGATTGTGCTAGCTGAGGAGTCTAGGATTGCAAGCACAAGAAAAAGAGTCAAGGTGCAAAGAATGGTAGATATTTTGCAGCCATGTTTCAGGTAGTAAAACGGCTCAAGAACTGCATCGAACCTCCTTCACCGGAAAATGTGTTGAAAAATATTTCCAATGGTATGTAGAAGTCCATAAATGGATATCAAGATCAAAATTTATTGATAAATGAATTAAGGATCTTGAAATCCTTAGGAGCAGGTCAAATTTCAGAATCTCGGAACCAGGGAAGCAAGTTGAATTTCAGAACTAGGGAAGTAGGCTAAATTTTAGAACCAGGAAGCAAGCCAAATTTCAGAACCTCAGAACCAAGTAGGCAAGCCGAATTTTAGAACCAGGGAAGCAAGATGAATTTTAGAACTAGGAAGCAAGTCACATTTTGGAACCTCAGAACTAGGGAAACAAGCCAAATTTATAACTTCAGAGGGTCAGAGTCTTGGGACCTTAGAGGGTCACCACTAAGTAGATGACATGTGGGGTTGATGACATAAGCATGACGTCACCTTGGAAGTATATTTCAAAGGTCATAGATTTCATATCTCCTTTATAATTTCATTTTGAGAAAGTTCTGGTACCAGGGAGCTTCCGATGTTAATTGGAACTTGATCATGGAGCCCAAAGAACTAAGGGCATAGAGAAAAAACACAAGGAGATAGGTTCCTGGAAGGATTCTGAAGGGCTTAGCACCTAAGTTCTACTGAGTTGCCATGTGGGGTGTATGACAAGAGCATGATGTCATCGTGGAAGTACATCAGAGGTCAAAGATTTCGTAACTCCTGTATAATTGCACTTTTAGAAAGTTCGAATACGAGGGAGATTTCGATTTTGTTGGCACTTAGTTGTGGAGCCCAAAGAACCAAGGGCATAGAGTATGAACACAAGGAGATAGGACCCTGGAAGGATCATGAAGGACTTAACACCTAATTTTTATGCTGCCAGTCACAACACCCAATACTATGGTGGAAAAGGAATAAGAGGCGAAGAAAAATGGGCTTAAGGCCAGGCTTGGAATCTCGTGATTTCGTAACATCACCTTAATAAAGTTACTAGATGTGGGGCTCCGAGATTGCAACAAAGAGGTGTATGAAGGATGAATGGGTCAGTAGCTAAGATTAAATGCACACTAAAGAGTTGGTCATTGGAATAAATAGCAACTGTTAAGGTTGTTGAGTCAAGGGCGACGAGGACCATGATCTTCAAATAAGAATGTTGGGATTGTCTTGAGTTGAAATAAGCTAACTTTGATATCTAATGTATGCTTCATTTAATTAAATAAATAACAAATCCTTTAAACAAAATATTTGATTACACGAAGAAAAGCCATGCTTGAGGTATGTGCTAGTCTCTGGAAGACAATTCAAAAGTATGTCCTAAGCGGTAAAGAGCCATATTATCGTTACAAACTGAATTTAATGGAAGATCTCCTTGAGTCTATAGTGCGACTATGATTTATTTCTTGCATTAATTGTATTGTAGCCACAGTTGGTGATTGAACGAAGCCCATTCTTTGATTTAATGTTGCAGGGACAAAATTCAAGCAATGAGACACAACAACAGGATGGAGAATCCATGTAGAGGTTCACTCTGATAGTGTGAATGGGAGGGTGATGGTTGACAGAGACAAGATTGATCACTGTGTTTCAGTGAAACAAAACCTAGGATTGTAGTTGAGCAATTGGGGAGAAGAAACATTGTTGTTATTGAGATGTGTGGAGAGTTATGTGCATGCGTGTGTTGTTGAGTGAGGCGGAGTGAGATTGTGCTGCAAAGAAGAGGTTGAGAGTGCCTATGCACAGGAAAGAGGCCGAAAGTGCCATAGAAGAAGAAGAAGGCTGAGAGCTAAGTGTATGTTGTTCAGAGCATAAGAATGAGTACATTGTGTTTCTATAGAGTGAGCAGAGGAAAAAGTTTAGCATGGGATAAGTAGAGGAAAGGTTGTTGAGGAGAACAGAGCTGATATCAAGCAGAGCAGTTGCTATCTGCAGAGAACATTAGTTCCTTATTGGCTGTGGCTTGGAGATTGCATACAAGAATTTGGTGCTTCCATATCTAGTGGGTTTCTAAATAAATTTTTGGGATTGGTGCCTCCTGCAAGTTGGTGCTTTCATAAATATAAGGAGCTACAAGTTGGTGATTGCAATAAATCCGTGAAGTTGGTGCTTCAGATGATGCTTCTAGTGAGCTGATCAAGTGTCTACAAAAGGAGGGAGGTGGTGCTTCCTGCTAGTGGGTGTTATCAAGCAAACAAACGGAGTTGGTCCTTCCTGTGAGTGGTGGCTCACAAACATATTGATGTAATAGAGTAGGTTCTCATATTTTTACATCAATAACAAAAACAAGCTTTGGTGCTTTTTCTCCCAGAAGGTTTTCCACATTAAACCTTCATGTCTCATGTGTTTGTTACTCATTATGTCTATGCTTATATTGGTTGACATGGATATTGTTATGGTTTGTTAATGGTTTCTCTCATATAATGGTTTCCAAATTTGAATGAGTAAAGATAAATTAGCATAAAAGTTAAAATTAGCCTTAGTATTTATTACCCCCCTCTCAGTATTAACATTGTTTCCAACAATTGGTACCATAGCTAAGTTCCTTTAGCAACAACTTAATTGCTCGAAGGTAGATCAAAGGGAAACAATGGCTAATCAAGGTTGGCTAACAACAAAAGGAGTTCCATTTTTAAATGGATCAGAGTATGTACTCTGGAAGGTCAGAATGGAAGCCTATTTAATGGCTTTCGATGTTCATGTATGATGCTCCTTACTGAATGGTGAAAAAAGTGAGAAAAATGAAGAAGCCAAGGAAATCATCATGAAAGGGCTATCTAAACCAGATGCTGAGGAAGTTGTGAGATAGCAAAGGAAATGCTAGACAAATTGGAATGTCTGTATGGAGAAGATTGCAATGTGGCTCAAGAGAAGGCCAAAGAACCTTGCTGCTCAAGTAGTGAACCAGAACATGTAGTTGTTAGTGATAAGAAGAAAAGAAAGAAAAAGGAGAAGGTGTCTAAAATAAAATATGCTCAAAATATTGAAGATATTCATTCTTATGAGAAATTTGTTGATATTCACTCCAAGGATGGTGAATAAGAAGACTTGGATGAGAGGCCATGCGACTCATAAGGTACGATTTTTCTTTGTGATAAATGTAAATAAATAGGTCACTCATTATCCAGATGTTCATGTGAATCACTTGAGGATAGAGATATCCATGCATCTAGTAGTAGTAATGAAGATAGACCTACTTTAGTAGCAATAGTGAAAGAGGGATCCTCTAAAGAAGAAGAGGGATCCCAAGTGTGCTCATCCAAAGGAGGAAATAAGAGTACCCCTAGTAGTGATAAAGAAGGGATACCCCTTAGACCTATGGAAGACTCCATGGACATAGATATGGTTTTATATCTCTATGGTGGCTCACTCAACACCTCTCATAGCAAAGAAAAGGATCTAGATGAAAGGATATACATGAGGAAGAAGTTGATCTCTAATCTAAAAGAGATCAAGGAGATATCAGAAGCAAATTTGAAAGAAAGGGAGTAGTTGCATGAGTACGAGCTTGAGAATGAGAAGTTGAGAAAAACAATAGTTGATCTAAATGCTGAAAAAGAAGAGGATAGAAGATTGAATGGGAGGCTAGTCATTCAGCTAAATGATGGAGAATCTTACAGTGAGAGACTACAAAATGAAGTAGTCTCCTTGAGACATTACATAGAAAGGGAAAGTGAAGAGTTATCTTAATATCAGAAGCTTGAGGAGCGAAAAATGGCTTTGAATGAGATCCTTGTTAGGCAGGGATCCCCTCTCATCAAAGTTGGTTTGGGTTTCAATGAAAAGCAATGTTCCAAGATTGCGAAGGCTGAAGGGTCAACTTCCTAGGTAAAGGCAGTTCCAGGTTCTAACAACAAAAAAAAGGAAAAGAAGTTGTTGAACTTCAACAACAAAAAGGAAAGGATCAATAACAAGAGAAGAAAATCCAACAACAATATGCTAAGAAAAAACAACAAGGAGAGAAACAAAAGAGAGCCAAGTAGCAACAGGGAACATTGCAAGGCAGTAGCACATTCTTCCATGGAAACCACATGAAGAACCAACATAGGTCCTTTCCCTCTGAAGGACAACACCTTCAAAGAAAAGGTATTGTTCACTATTAGAAGCCTTTTCATGCTTATTGTTTCTCTTGCAATAATTTTTGGCATAAGGCCATAGACTGTAGATGGCATGGAAGAAAACGAGATGCACTGGGTAGTACAATCCTCAACATGCTCAAAGAGGCTAGAAGAAGTCATGTTAGCAGTAATAGAAGGCTTGAAAATGGTGTTGTCAAGAATATTAACTCCTCTACCCCATTCTTAAGCCAAATTGAATGCTACAATTGTGGCAACTTTGGGCATGAGGCAACATGCTTCACATATGGGGAGAAAAAGCATGCTTCTCAACATATGCATGAAAATGTAGCAGCTTAGGATTTGAACTCAAGAAGGAACAATGCAGTAGAGGAATACAAGTTTGTCTTCAGTGCTTAGTATCAAAAGAGAAAGATGAAAAGAGGAGGAAGAAATTAGAAGAAAACCAGGAAGAATGGTCCTATGACTCTTGCAGTAGACCCCTCTATAAGGAAAAAAGGCAGCAAGAAGACTTGGGTTAAGAAAGATGACTTGAAGGAGAAGTTTCCTATAGCCATGTGTAGCCAGGAGAAAGCCCAAACATGGGCAAAGAAGAAGTTGAAGAGTAATACTCCTATCAGGAAGAAGAAAGAAGATGATCTTCTCAAGGGGAGTAGATCCTCCATTTCTCTTCAGTAAAGGAAGAGAAAATCCTCAAGGGAGGTCGAATAAGTCAAATGCAAGAAAATAGAAAGAATACAAAGAAAGGTGCATCTGATTGTTGAAGGTATGGTCAAGTCCCCTTGCTGATTACAATAATGTATTTTTTTATTTCAAATGTATCAACATTGAAAGAGAGAGGAGAAATACAACTAATCGGGTTTTAACGGGAGTACACAACAACATCATATGCTGTGGGAAGAAGAGGACAAGATGTAGTAAAAGTGTGGAATGATAAAAGGTCCACAGTCGAGTCAGGTCCCTAGGATTTGTCCTCATGCAGATTCAAGGGAGCAAATGCAGTAGATTAGAGAGTATTGGCTTAGGGGGTTGCTTTATTAAGCAGTAGCAAGAAATAATTGTCATCCTCAGGAAGAAAGATTGCACAGGAAATATTTACATCTTGGGTGAAATACTCTTATTTCATGTAAGTTGGGAATTTTATTTTTCCTAGCAATCTTGTGTTCATGAAACACAATAGGTACAAGATTTGACTCTCCCTTAGCTTTCCATTGGTATCACTATGTCAACTGATGAAATGGGTTCATCTGGAGCAACCTTTTGTGTAAAAGAGAATTTCTTTCTAAAAGGAAGTATTAGAGTTTTCCTCATGCATTATTCAATTTGTATCATCCTTTTTGGTGTAATTGGTATTATTTAAGTAGCAATCCATATTTGGAGTACCCTGATATCAAGAGGATCAAAGTTGGTTAATGTAGATGCTTAGGAGAAGTGAGCATAGAGGATGAAGCAGTAGGAGAAGTGAACACAAAGCTTAATGTATCACTTACAGGCGGCATCTACATTTAGTTACAGTACCATGAGAAATTTTAATTGGTAGAAAATATGCATTTGCAGAGAAAGTATTTAGTCGGAAACCATAAGGTTTCCAAAACTAGAGGTTTATTGACATGGAGGAAGTATATGTTTAGAAGGATCATATCACACAGGTCTAGTTTATAGAGTAGTGGCATCTATTATCCCTTGAAGAGAAGTTTGCAGAGAAAAATTCATAGTAGTAGTTAGACCCTCATAATCAACAGTCAATAATTGCATGGGGGATAAGAAGAAACTTGTAGCCCTTTCCGATTGATGTCAAATGGGGAGAGGAGATTATTGGAGAACAAGTTGTGATGGCCCAAGTAGAGGAAAGAAAGACATTGGTGGCTCATACAAGGAGATGTGTGAAAGTAGCATGCGGATTGGCCATCAATGTCGACAAGTGAAGAGGTGTTTCCATCAATGCCAAAGGGGGAGATTTTTGGACAATTGACATTATTTGTAAGTCTGTTGGTATTGATATCAACACCCAGGATGCAAGATGTGTTGGGAATTTGGTATTGATTGACAGTTGGCAAGTATGTTGGCATTGATGTTAACTGGACTGACATGGATATATGTGCTAGCATGTTTTTTCCCAGGAGAGCCCCATGGTTGCTGCAGTCTCTCGTATAGAATCATCACAGTAGCATGCCTATTGCGAAATACATAAAAGAGTTATTGTGCTAGCCGAGGAGTCTAGGATTGTAAGAACAAGAAAAAGAGTCAAGGTGCAAAGAATGATAGAGATTTTGTAGCCATGTTTCAGGTAGTAAAAGGGCTCAAGAATTGCATCGAACCTCCTTCACCGGAAAGTGTGTTGAAAAATATTTCCGACGGTATGTGGAAGTCCATAAATGGATATCAGGATCAAAAGTTATTGATAAATGAATTAAGGATCTTGAAATCCTTAGGAGCAGGCCAAATTTCGGAATCTCGGAACCAGGAAAGAAAGTTGAATTTCAGAACTAGGGAAGTAGGCTAAATTTCAGAACTAGGAAGCAAGCCAAATTTCAGAACCTCATAACCAAGGAAGCAAGCCGAATTTTAGAACCAGGGAAGCAAGACGAATTTCAAAACTGGGAAGCAGGCCACATTTTGGAACCTCAGAACTAGGGGAACAAGCCAAATTCAGAACTTCAGAGGGTCAGAGTCTTGGGACCTCAGAGGGTCACCACTAAGTAGATGCCATGTGGGGTTGATGACATGAGCATGACGTCACCCTAGAAGTATATTTTAGAGGTCATAGATTTAATATCTACTCTATAATTTCATTTTGAGAAAGTTCTGGTACCAGGGAGCTTCCGATGTTGATTGGCACTTGATCATGGAGCCCAAAGAACTAAGGGCATAGAGAAAAAACACAAGGAGATAGGTTCCTGGAAGGATTCCGAAGGGCTTAGCACCTAAGTTCTATCGAGTCACCATGTGGCATGCATGATGTCATCATGCAAGTGTATCAGAGGTTGAAGATTTCGTAACTCTTGTATAATTGCACTTTTAGAAAGTTCTGATATGAGGGAGATTTCGATGTTGTTGGCACTTGGTTATGGAGGCCAAAGAACCAAGGGCATAGAGTATGAACACAAGGAGATAGGACCCTGGCAGGATCATGAAGGGCTTAACACCTAATTTTTATGCTTCCAGTCACAACACCCGATACTATGGTGGAAAAGGAATAAGAGGTGAAGAAAAATGGGCTTTAAGGCTAGGCTTGGAATCTTGTGATTTCTTAACTTCACCTTAATAAAGTTACTAGATGTGGGGCTCCAAGATTGCAACAAAGAGGTGTATGAAGGATGAATGAGTCAGTAGCTAAGATTAAATGTGCATTGAAGAGTTGGTCATTGGAATAAATAGCAACTGTCAAGGTCATTGAGTCAAGGGTGACAAGGACCATGATCTTCAGATAAGAATGTTGGCACTGTCTTGAGTTGAAATAAGCTAACTTTGATATCTCATGTACGCTTCATTTAATTAAATAAATAGCAAATCCTTTAAACAAAATATTTGATTACACAAAGAAGAGTTATGCTTGAGGTATGTGCTAGTCTCTGGAAGACAATTCAAAAGTATGTCCTGAGCGATAAAGAGCCATATTATCATTACAAACTGAATTTAATGGAAGAGCACCTTGAGTCTATAGTGTGACTATGATTTATTTCTTGCTTTAATTGTATTGTATCCACAGTTGGTGATTGAACAAAGCCCATTGTTTGATTTAATGTTGCAGGGACAGACTCAAGCAATGAGACACAACAACAGGATGGAGAATCCATGTAGAGGTACACTCTAATAGTGTGAAAGGGAGGGTGATGGTTGACAGAGACAAGATTGATCACTGTGTTTCAGTGAAACAAAACCTAGGATAGCAGTTGAGATATTGGGGGGAAGAAACATTGTTGTCATTGAGATGTGTGGAGAGCTATGTGCATGAGTGTGTTGTTGTGTGAGGCCGAGTGAGACTATGCTACAAAGAAGAGGTTAAGAGTGCCTATGCACAGGAAAGAGGCCAAAAGTGTGATAGAAGAAGAAGAAGGCCGAGAGCTAAGTGTATGTTGTTGAGAGCATAAGAATGAGTACAATGTGTTGCTATAGAGTGAGCAGAGGACAAAGTGTAGCATGGGATAAGTAGAGGAAAGGTTGTTGAGGAGAACAGAGCTGATGTTAAGTAGA
The DNA here is from genome assembly GCA_000404065.3 of Pinus taeda. Lineage (NCBI taxonomy): Eukaryota > Viridiplantae > Streptophyta > Pinopsida > Pinales > Pinaceae > Pinus > Pinus taeda. Next base: position 83,113 of record APFE031661573.1, read on the forward strand.
GTAGCTTCCATCTACAGAGAACATTAGTTCCTTATTGACTGTGGCTTAGAGATTGCATACAGAAAGTTGGTGCTTCCATATCTAGTGGGTGTCTGAAGAAATATTGTGGGCTGGTGCCTCCTACAAGTTGGTGCTTTCATAAATCCAAGGAGTTGAAAGTTGGTGCTTGCAACAAATCCATGAATTTGGCGCTTCACATGGTGCTTCTGGTAGTTGATCAGGTCCCTACAAAAGGAAGGATTTGGTGATTCTTGCTAGTGGGTGCTAGCAAGTAAACAAAGGGAGTTGGTCCTTCCTGTAAGTGGTGGATCACAAACATATTGATGTAGAGTAGGTGCTATTATTTTTACACCAATAACAAATACAAGCTTTGGTGGTTTTTTTCCCATAAGGGTTTCCACGTTAAACCTTCATGCCTCAGGTGTTTGTTTCTCATGATGCCTATGTTTGTAATTTTTGATATGGTTTTTGTTATGGTTACTTGATGATTTGTCTCATCTAATGGATGCCAAATTTTAATAAGATAGTTTGGCAGAAAAGTTAAAATTAGCCTTAATACTGATTAACCCCCTTCTCAGTATTAACATTGTTTCCAACATAGTATTCATCCAAGTCTGAGCCATATCAATACCTCCGTAACACATAATGGACCATATGACCTTTATTGTGGCCCAAGCCTTCAAAGTTTAAAGAGGATGACAACAATTGAGTTCATATATGAATATAAGAATTATAGGTATTCATATATAAATTCATTTAAATTTATATTATATTACATATAGAGTTGACATTTAAAACATTACATATAGATCCCACATTTAAAAAATGTTTACATATAACACCTAAAGCCTACACATCTAACATCTAACACCTACACATCTACCCCATATTGGACTGTAGAGTACATTTATCCGCAATTAAAGTAGAGTTTAAAACCTAAATCACTTTATAAAAAGTTTTTGAATTTTTTTCTTTTTAAACATAGTGGGAAAACCTATCATAATTTAGTTTTCAAGTAAGAAAACCATCTTTGGCTGCTAATTGGGAATGTAGGCTCACTCATCACGATTATTCAAGGAAACCATGAGACCTAGAATTACCCCACTGATGGTCCATAAGGAGTAGGCTTTCACTGTTAGGGTCCAACCCTAGCCCCCTTATTTATGCAATAGTATCGAGTCATAGTTATAGTTAAGTAAAGAGTCAATAAAGCCAATATTAATAATTGTAAGTGGTTGACCCGCATTTAAAGAAGGGACCACAGTTAGTTGCAAATGGGCCATGGTATTAGATAGATGGTATTAATAAGAACCATGGTATTGACCCATGGTATTGCATGTATGAATCCTATTTAAAGGATAGAGACTCACCTCGAGGAGCATCATGTCTTATTGTTCTATGTTCTGGGTATATTTCTTCGCATATTTGGTATTCTAGTATCTTCTTGCAGGTCAAGAGCATAACAAGTGGTATTAGAGCACTTTCCAGGGTTGGTGGGATCTCCATTTTTAGCAAAAAAAAAAAAAATGGCTAGAGACATGTTTCGGCGTCTTTAAACACGGGATCTGTTGTTGAGTGCATAAACCTGCAGATTTGGGGAGGCATGCATGCAGGAAATACAAGAGGTGGTCAAGCTTGTTGGACTCCCTTGTAACCCCTGTGGGTATCCCTTCGAGTAGTAGTGCATTAGTAAGAACCACGCATGGACTGTCTTCCAAGTACCCTCTAGGTATAGCGGAAGCCCCCTAAGCTCTCTTGAAACCTCACCATAGATAAATCGTTGGTCGTCTTGCTACTATAGTACACCGAGAACAACACTCAAGGAGATTACTCACGCATACGATAGGGTAGTCGGGTTGTATGGCTAAGGGTACGGTTGCTCCTCCTTGGTTAGTGCCCTAAAAGATTGGGCCGAGTACTACTGTTAGACCCTTATGTATATTGCGATCTGTAGCACCTAACACTCCTTGAGACAATAGTTCCGAGGTCTCTCTCTAGATCACACATCATCTTTGCAGGTGGGGTTCTGTCGCAACGGCAACAATCAGTTCCGCCATTTAGATCTATCAGATCTGCCAATAAGATTTATCAGATCTGCCATTCAGATCTAGCCGTTGGGTTTGATAGCAGTCACCACAATCAAATCTGCCATTCAAATCTAGCAGTAGGGGTTCAATCACTACCACATTCCTACTCATAATCTGTAGTTGAGGGAGCCGACAGATCAGACTATTGGTGTGGGCCCCTATACCTAGGCGCGATTCTCGCAGGACATTGGGCAGAATTGACTTTTCTAGGATTCAGCTACTGCAATATTCCTAAGCAAGGAGTAAAACTCCTTTCGGAGTAAAAAATAAAAATAAAAAAAATAAAAGTCTGAGACCCTCCCAGAATGCTTATAGGAGACTTAGCCCATAAGAATCAGGTCAACGAGCTGAGCAAGGTGGTACCATTCACTTGTTAGCGTCAAAAATTTTGGGTGGTCCCAAATTTTAAAGTGCACCAGATTGATTCATGGTACAAACTAGAGCTCAAGCTATGGCCAATAAGAAGATCGACACCCTTGAAACAAAGTTGGACGCAGTACTTTCGTCGCTCAAGACCTTAGCTGGAAACTCGCAAAGGACAAGTCGAAGGAACACTCAGAGGCATATGCTTTCAATGAAAACATTGAGGGTGAGCCTAGCCATTCTCTTCACCTCTTTGGCAACCACCAACAGTCCCAAACATGACCACCCAAGCTAGACATGTATAAATTTGATGGCTCTCATTCGGCCACATGGCTAGCACAAATGGAGTAATATTTCACACTGAATCACATCAGAGATGATGCGACTCAGCTTAGTGTGGGTAGCATGTACTTGGACAATGAAAGATGGCAATGGTGGCAATGGCATCAACGTTGCTATGGAAGGTCCGTGACTTGGTAGACATTCGCAAAAGCTCTTATGGATCACTTTGACCATGAATCTAACTTTTTGGGTTGTCTCACTAAGCTCCAACAGATAGGAACAATGAACGAATATATTACAGCCTTTGAAGCCTTACCTTCTGCACAGGAGGTCTACATCATCCGTTCTACATGGAATGCTTTATCAGTGGTCTCAAAGAAGCCATACAAGCCCACGTCTGACTGCAAGACCCAGCCTCATGGTTGGATTCTTGCAAGATAGCTCGTGAAGTAGAACATGTGTTAGCGGCCCAGTCCAATCGCCCAAATTTCATAGCCAAGGGTCGCCCCACCCAGGCTCAAAGCACTACCCAAACACTCAAGGTTCAAAAAGTGTCCCCAGTGTAAATGGCGGAAAGAAGAAAGCAAGGATTGTGTTACTACTGTGATGAGAAATACTCCCCTGGGCATAAATTCAAGGAGCCCAAATTCTTTCAAATTGATGTTATTGATCGCAGTTCATCGGAGAAAGCACCACCACTTGAGGAACCAGAGGAGAAAGATGAGGAAAACCAGCTGGACAATGTACCTGAAGAACCAATTATCTTGCTTCATGCTTTCGCAAGGATTTCTTCTCCCCAAACTCTCAAAATTAGAGGTTTTATTAAGCATCACCCTATAGTAGTCTTGATTGATAGTGACAGTACGCATAACTTTATCCATCAAAGAGTCACGGAAGTAATGCATTGTTTTGTTAGAGCAGTCTCTAACTTCTAGGTCCAAATTGTTGATGGGGGGACAATGAAATGTAAAGGCCACTGTGAAAATATCAAACTTCAAATGGGGGATTATCAGTTAAAGACCCACATGTTTTCCATACACATGGGAGGGTGTGACATTGTTTTGGGTGCTGAATGGCTCCAGGCACTCGACCCAATCACAATGGATTTCTAGGAACCGTTATATATGAGCTTTAAGTAGAACAACCACACACATACCCTCCGTGGACTCCAGGCGGGTGATCCCTCTATCATCAGCTCACATAGGATGGAAAAATTGTTTAAAAAAGGGCCACCATGGAGTTGTAGCCCAATTTAATGCCATCCAGGCGTTAGAACACACTTCTCTTCATATTCATCCTGAGATGCAATAAATCTTAAACAACCATCGGCCAATCTTTGACAAGCCTCATGAGCTTCCACCCTTGAGAGGGGAACATGATCATAGCATTACTTTGGTCCTAGGGGCCCAACCACCAAATGTGTTCCCATATAGATATTTGTTCGCCCAAAAGAATGAAATTGAAAAAATAATCAAGGAACTCTTGGAAGCAGGCATCATTCGTCCTAGCATTAGTCCTTATTCATCACCTGTGGTCATGGTGCCCAAGAAAGATGGGGAATGACGTATGTGTCTAGACTTTAGGGCCCTCAACAAGTTGACAGTCAAAGATAAATTTCCCATCCCAGTTGTTGATGATTTGCTGGATGAACTAAATGGGGCTCAATTCTTTACTAAGCTCGACCTTCGCTTGGGCTATCACCAAATTCGCATGAAAGAAGTAGACATTCCAAAGACTGCTTTCCGAACTCATGAAGGCCATTATGAGTTCCTGGTCATGCCATTTGGTCTTTTTAATGCCCCATCCACTTTTCAGAGCCTTATGAACCACTTTCTCAAACCATATCTCAAAAAATTTGTCCTTGTTTTCTTTGATGACATCCTCATATATAGCCGCAGGTAGGGCACACATCTTCAGCATGTACATCTGCTCTTGCAACTGCTCTGGAAGCATAAATTATTTGTCAAGATGTCCAAGTGCTCTTTTGGCATGGAATAATTTGAATATTTGGGCCACATCGTGGGGCATGGAAGTGTCAAGGTGGACCCCAAAAAGATCCTTGAAGAGCTTGAAGAGCTTGAGAGGATTTTTGGGTCTCATGGGCTATTATCGCAAATTTGTCCGCAATTATGGTTGCATTGCTAGACCCTCACTCACCTCCTCAAGAAAAATTTATTTCTTTGGAATGATGAAGCGCAACAGGCATTTATATCCCTCAAACATGCCATGTGTTCCACTCCCGTATTAGCACTATCTGACTTCACCAAATCTTTTGTGATTGAATGTGATTCTTAAGGTATGGGTATTGGTGCAATCTTAATGTAGGAAGTTCGACCCTTGGCCTCCATTAGCCAACAACTAAGTGGGACAAATATAGGACAATCTACCTATGAGAAGGAGATGATGGCCATCTTAAATGCGGTAGATACCTGGAGACCATACTTATTGGGGCGGCCTTTCCAAATCCGCACAGACCATCAAAGCCTTAAATATTTTTGGAGCAATGCCTATCCTCGCCACAACAAAACAAATGGCTCGCCAAAATGTTGGGATATGATTATGAGATCATTTACAAAAAGGGTGCCAAAATGTCATAGCAGATGTGTTATCATGCCAATTTGAGAAGGAAAGCACCCTACTTACAATCTCCCTTCCCATTCCAGAATGGATTGAAGAGGCTCGCAAGGAATGGTTTTGACATCCCTTACTCTCCCAACTCATTAATCAATTGCAGGTGGATCCAAATTCCACAGCGGGCTACTCTTGACAGGATCAGATTCTTTTCTACAAGGACAGAGTTGTGATATCACCAACATCCACCCTCAAAAGCCGCATTTTGGCAGAGTTGCACTCATCTCCCACTGCAAGCCATTCAGATTTTCGGAAGACTTATGCTCACACACGATGTTCATTCTTTTGGACAGGCATGAAAAAGGACATTCTTACTTTTGTAGCTAAGTGTGATGTATGTCAGCACCACAAAGGAGAAACAGTCAAATCCCTAGGAACATTACAGGCATTGCCCATCCCAGCCATAATCTGGATGGAGATTTCTATGGATTTCATTATGGGTCTTCCGAAGTCAGGAAACAAGTCAATCATCATGGTAGTTGTGAACAGACTTTCTAAGTATGCTCATTTTTGCACCCTACCCCACCCTTTTACACCAGCTTTGGTCGCTCAATCTTTCATGGACTAGATCTTCAAATTGCATGGCATGCCCACTTCCATTGTGTCTGATCATGACCCGATCTTCACCAGTAAATTTTGGTAGGAAATCTTCAGGCTACAATGTACCCAACTATAACTCAGTACTTCATATCATCCCCAAATTGATGGTCAAACTGAAGTTGTCAACAAGTGTCTGGTGACCTACCTTAGGTGTTTCGCTTCAGAAAAGCAACATCTATGGGTATAGTGGTTACCTCTAGCTGAATGGTGGTGTAACCCCAACTATCATGCCACCACCAAAATGACTCCATATGAAGAAATTTATGGTCAACTCCCACCTTCACCTACTTCTTATATTAAGGGATGCTTGAAGGTACAAGCAATGGATCAACTCCTACAGAACCACACAACCATGCTAGCCCACCTCAGGGAGAATCTCCATCAAGCTCAAAACCACATGAAGCAACAGGCAGATCAACATCATTCAAAATGCCAATTTCAATAAGGGGATTTGGTATTTTTGAGGCTGCAACCATATAAGAAAACATCACTCAAAGACAAGGGTTTTCAGAAATTATCGCCAAAATTCTACGGACCATATCAAGTACTTCAACGTATTGGAGAAGTCGCCTACAAGCTAGCTTTGCCACCCACTGCAAAAATCCATCGAGTCTTCCATGTCTCATGCCTCAAGAAAGTGATTGGGAACCATTGAAAAATTCTAACTAATCTACCTGAATTGGATGAAGAAGGGTCAATCTAGCTCCAACTTGAATAGGTTCTTGACACACGAGAATGGCACCTACGTGGCTGCATGATCAAGGAAGTCCGCATCAAGTGGAAAGACACGTCTTCGGAAGATGCAACCTGGGAACCAACGACTATCCTTCAGTAGTTTCCGCAGCTTCAGCCTTGAGGACAAGGTTATTCTTATGGGGGAAGGCATGTTAGGGCCCAACCCTAACCCCCTTATTTATGTAATAGGATCAAGTCATAGTTATAGTTAAGTAAAGAGACAATAAATCCCATATTAATAATTGTAGGTGGTTGAGCTGCATTAAAAGAAGGGACCACAGTTAGTTGCAAATGGGCCATGGTATTAGGTGGATGGTATTAATAAGAACCATGGTATTGACCCATAGTATTGCATGTATGAATCCTATATAAAGGATAAAGACTCCCCTCGAGGAGCATCGTGTCTTATTTTGTAATTGAGCCCAGCTCTATTGGAGGTTACCCCCTCAAAAAGGCAAGTGAACATTTATTTCCTTTCTGAATAATAAAATACTTGTTGTTATTTCTTATTGTTTTGTGTTCTGGGTATATTTCTCACATATTTGGTATTCTGGTATCTTCTTGTAGGTTAAGAGCATAACAAATTCAGTTTTTACATGCCCTAGACAAGTCATCACATTGAATGCTTCCATACAAGAAATTTTCTTAGCCTAAAGCCTTGTTGAGATGCCTCCTTGGGACACCAGCGCAGCCCTAGTCAAGGATAACTGCACTGCAAAGGAGGCAGGCCCATTCTAGCCTACACTGTCATGCACTTGGGCTCTCTTTGACCTGCGCTGGGTGAGATTGAGTGAAATTGCATAGGGTTCTGGGAATATTGCTTGATTCTAGATTATTCTAGAAGGATCCCATCTCTTATCTCCTCCTATGAGTTCGAAATTGGATAGGCTAAGGATCAATTAACCTCTTATTCTCTCATCCCTTGCTCCATGGAAACTAACTCCAAGTTTGGAAGGTCATTCAATAGCCTTGCCACATCAAAAGTACACCAATCCAACAGCATAACATTACATGACATGAACTCAATTCTCAAACCAATAGAATTTCCTTACGAACTTTAGATTCTAGCCCCCTGATCACTATGATGAGTGCTCAATTTATAGGAAATGGAGGTGGTTTTGTCATAAATGAGGGCCTAAGTGCACTGCAGTGCAAGCAAAAATGGGCATGCCTACTCTGTAATGTAGTTACCCCTGACCAAGGTTGTGCTGGTGTCCCAAGGAGGCATTTGAGCAAGGCTTCAGGCTAAGAAACTTTCTTAGATGGAAGAATTCAATGTGATGACTTGTCTAGGGCATGTAACAACTGAATTAAGGTTAGATGAGCCCTAATTGCGTTGATCTGAATGTCAGGAGTGATGTGCCCAAATAGACTTGTAACAGTTGCACCTTGCTAGGTTCCTATACCAATAGGAGTCATAATTTTGAATGATTGAGATTAAACCTTGTAATATGTACATACCTTTTCTTTCTGCAAATGTTTTCCATATTCAAAAAAATTAAAAAATATAAAGAGGGTATGTCCTAAAAGAATAATCAAAGGAAGAAAAAGATAAAAAAGGTGAACCCCAAGAAAAGGAAAAAGAACATGAAAATGAGCAAGGCAAAATTCCACTACTATTTACTTTTTGTGCATAATAAATGATTGTGTGCAGTTTGTAATTCTTTCCACAATCCATGATAGTCAAAATGTTTAAACTTGACTATCTCATGTTTTCAATTTCATGTCTATAGATAGAGAATAAAAATATGGCCAAACAGTGTAACCTTGGCAGATAATTAGATAGGTAGAGTAAATAAAAGGAGCTCAACTGTTTAATCTGATCCCTTGGATGTAATAAGGTTAGATTCAAATAGTTTACTATTGTAAAGAGAAAAATATTTGATAAGGGTTTGCTAGCTCAATTGCACCCTAATAAACAAAAGTAAAAATGGTAAGATGAGTAGATGGGTAAGTAGAAGAAAGGTTGCAGAAGTATGATGATTGATTAGACAAAAGCATATTTATCATTCTCATCATAAAAGTTCCAGATATGAATGAACAATCAAGCATTCAAATGATTTACAAAATCAGTTAATTAACTTCTCCCATTCATTTTACCCCTTTACTTTACTAGTTTCCTATAAATAAAATTCAAAGTACTTAAAACCTTTAAGTCAAAGAGGCTCAGAGCATTTCTCTGACTTTTGGAGGGACCGGACCCTTAGCTCAATGATTTATGGACATCAAGTACTAAATTCCCATCATAAAAAATTCATTCTACCTCATTTCCCTAATAAAAACCCTTTTCCCAAGGTTAAAACACTATTTTCCTAGGGAAAGTAATCACCCCCATGGAAAACCCCTTTTTCCCAAAAAACCACAGAAACACATTACCCTAAGTATTAATGTTAAATATGTGAAAACATAAAATTCACAAAAAGAGCATGTACTTATTGATTTTTTCCTTTCTGCTCATCTTTTCAAATTAATTATTAATTTTATTATATTAATTCCCAATGAAAAACCCATTTCCCCGTATATATATAGATCCCACATATTAATTAACCCTACCCCTTAGTTTAAATATAAACTATAACATATAATCACCCCTACCAAAATCTCTAATTGATCAATCTGTGGTCAAAATAAATAAAGCACCATTTAAAACCCTCTGTTAATCACCCTGATGGCCTAATCGCTCTTTAAGCCATCATTAACCTAGATATTGTTGCACTTAAGCACCCACCGGGCCCCCCACTAGCCTCCATATAGTTTCCCTGCCTGATCACCATGCAATCGCTTCCCTCCACATCCAATGGCCCCTATTCATATCAGGCCAACCCATCCACCGAATGATACCTGCTCGATAAAGTGGTTTGTCCACCAGCCCATGATGCTATGTGTCAGTCGATGAGTGGAATCGGGCGGCCTCTCCCGAATACCACCAAATGTCCAAAAGCGGTGTGATAGAAACTGTTTACTGCCTGCCTGCTACATGAAAAATTGACCACCGTTCACCCTGTACCCCCCATAATTGACTTTTGCGCATAAATCCCAAAAAGCCCAAATCACTTGTTTTCATTAGAATTTCAATTGTAAACCTTTGAAACGCATGCACACACCTGCAAACATCGAAGCCATAAACCCATGTCCAATTGCACTCCAAAGGCGCCACAGAGATCCCAGTTAGCTTTCCAGCCTACACAGAGCCCTTTCAACCATTCGTAGTTGCCAGTTGCCCTGTTCAGAGCCAATTTACCTCAATTCCAGGTATTTAAGCCACAATTCACCGAAAAACCCTATCAATTTCAAAACCAGTTACTAATTATTCTTAGTTAAGATAAGAATTAATTGAAGAAACTTAAAGAAATCAAGCCTACTCTGTGTTGAACCACCATTTCCCTAAAAACACTACAAATTACCTCCCCCATTCTCAAATCCACAAGAACTGAGAATGGTTGCCCCAATTGCCATGGTTGTAATACCCATCTCTACACCCCACTTAGACCTGGACCACCTCCCCATGGCTGATAGGGATTTTCAGATAAAAGACACCTCTGCCATAGAGCTCCTACTCAAAGTACACTGCCAAAGTAGGGACAATTTCCTGAACCATGCTGACAAAATTGGCCTTTGGGAGTCAAATTTTCCCAAGTACCGGTTCCCCTAAGTCCACATTTTCCTTGAAATTTTACGTTATTGCCATGCCAACTATGTCCCCTGTCAAAGAGCAGTCATTTCCCCTAACCAGGCTATACTTTTCACCGCCACTGATGAATCTATAAATGAGATGCTACAACTCCAGTGTGGCAAAAACTTGACTCCCCTCTCAATTGGAGACCTGTTGGACTTATATCCCAAACTCAGTCCTGCAAGATTTACCCAATTAATCCAAAACTTCATCGTAGAAGAGAAGTATACCCCTAAAGACCCCCCTCCATATGTAGCAACTATATTTTCTCCTTGGGGTAGAAATATTTTATCCATGACATCTTTTTTTTTGGGTTACTCCATAAGTGAATACATTGATGAAATCATCCTAGCTTTCATGTCCATATACACTCCAGGGTAGCCTCTTGTTGTCATATATAACTATGCTCAGTTCATAGCTGACAGGATGCATGAATAGTTCCTCAGAATGAGTAATGAGAGAGTCTTCAAATACTCCTCCATCTTTTATCACCTTTTCCTATACTTCCAAGCAGATAAATTCCCACTTACCTTTCAAAAGCTAGACACCAAGGGCCAACCAAGATCATTCATCTTCCGAACCCCATTGATTCATCAATATTCCTCCCCCTATTCATACAACGAATTCATAGATTCCTTTGTCCACCCTGTGATGACCATGCTCAGTGGAATCCCTCCACCAAAAATCAGTCCTGAGATTAGGAGAGTCCTTAATCTAAACATCAATCATCAGGTGGGAGATTGGTACTTGTACCAAAACCACACTGAAATCAGGATTTATGGCTGCGAGTTGGCCCCATACAAACCACCTAAATACCTCCCAATGAGGTTATTTTGTCTGGAGTACCATAGGCAAATAATAGATTCAGATGAGGTAAACTTTGTTAAAGAAAAAAAGAAAGCCCAGCTCAAGATCAAAGACCAATTGGGTCCTTTTATTTTTGATAGCAGAGAAGTTGGAAAAGAGGCAGACCTGATCCTTCAGAGATTAAAACTAAAATAGAGCTTCATATGGAGATATGATCCCTTGGATTTCATCTGCAAAAGAAGGTAGAAGAACAAGATGGCTCCCTATATCCATCACCGCATCCCTGAGATAGAAAAGTATGCCAACCAATTGCAATGGGTGGAAAACACTTTAGAGGACAGGGATAATATTGAAGTTGTTGTGGAAAACACATTAATAGATCTGGAAAAACAAATTTATGAGGGTTCTTTCCTACAGGTGCTAGAAAATTTAGATAGGCCAGAACAGTCAACCAAGACAAAGCCATCAGAAGAACCAGCAACTAGTTCAAGTGCCCATCCAGTCATGCAAACTCTTCAGAATGAGGAGAAGGTCCCAAAAAGGAACAGAGAAGGGGCTTCCACTTCAGGAATTCCTACTTCTGATGTACAGCAAGAGTCAAACAAAAGGCAAAAGCCCAATCCAGCCTCTAAGCAAGAGTTCATTGATGACTCAGCTAAGGTGACCAACACAGAGGTTGAAAGAAGCAGGCCCACCACTCCATCTGGGAGTATGCAGGAGCCCTCCACATCACAGACTCAAATGTTGATGAGGCAGAAAAGTGCTAATATATCTTCCTTTAGAATACATGTAGATAAGGACCAAGATATTAAGGAAAGATACAAAGAGATCAAAGCAAGAAATGAGAGGCTTAAGACCCAAACATATGCCCAATATCTAAAGATGACCCCCACTAATCAAACAAGAATAATGTCAGCCTTTGATATCAAAGAGGGGAAAATGCAAATGACATTTATCAAGCCAACCACTCAGCATCCAAGAGTAGCATCAGATTTTAAAAAGGTGGACTTTGAAGTACTGGCAAGGGATATTCATCCCATTGACCAAATTGAACTGCATAAGAAAATAGGGGAGATGATATACTCCACGTTAATAGGGAAGGCAATTGTTGCCCACCAATTACAGAACTACCTAAAAGATATATCAGCACAATTTCAGTTGAAGAAGGCCTCCTCATAGGCCAAGGGTAATAGAATCAAGTCCTTAGAGGACTTAGTCATTAAATTGGGACATGATCCCAAAGATGTAAAAGCAATAGAGTAATTGATTAAAAAGAAAAATGATGACATTGTTGCACTCAAGAAGCAGCTAAAGATACCCCAACTGCATCACCCACAAACAAAGGAAGTCCTAGAAGCACAGCAAGGATATGAAGAGCTAATGGACTTGGTCCTGAAGCTAAACGATCAACTCAAAGAGACAGAGAAGGAGTTGGACACTTTAATTCAGTCGAAGCAAAGTGACTTGGCCACAACTTCTAGAATAGTCATCTCCACAGTATCTATAGCATTTCCTTCCACACTAGCACCCATAGATCCACCTGCCACAGCATTGCCAGTAACAGCAGAATCCTCAGCAACAACAGGTACACAAGGAGAGAAAGTAGAAAAATTAGTAAAAGCCATGGAAGAGATGTCTATCCAAGCTACAAAGATGAGGAGACTAAAGGAAAAGGTAGTAAGTCTAGAAACTTATTGTAAACTTTCCCAACTCCAGCAAAAGGAAGAAACACAAAAAGCACTGAGAATGGGTGAGAGAATCAAAATCCTAGAGAAGGATTTAACACCATAGAAACCACTGGGACAAACCAAAGAAATGCTTTGGGCCAATATCATTGACTTTGTCGATGATATTTTGCCATCAATTCAAGTTATATTTAAGTAGACAGAATTAGTGAAGGTAGCTACTGAAACTATCCAAAAAGTAAAGGAAGAACTAGGGAATAAACCAGAGGATGCCAAGCAACTCATCCACTTCTTAAAAAGCAAGAACATATATGAGTTCCATGAGCTTAACATAGAAGATAGGACTAAGGCCATTCTAGAGATTAGGAAGGTTCTTTCCAAAAGAAGCCTTATGCTTAACTTAAAAGAGAAGTGTCATAACAGGCAGGTAGCCATTGATAGATTCATGGCTAAGTTTCAGATTTTGAGGGAGAAGAGTCTTCTCAGTCCTATGGTCATAAATGACAAGCTCATGCCTCATCTAGACTATAGTGATAGACTCAGGAAGTTGTCCAAGGAACAAGCCAGCTCTTCAGCTATTAAATCTTTGCCAATAGGAAAAGTGTTATATGATACATTTGAAAAATTGTTTTTCCTGGAGCATGAGGTCAAACATTTTTTCCTCACTAAGCCAAATTTTGCAAAGTACACAGAGGCAGATGAAATCTACAGAAGGATGATGAATGTAAAGATACCTGATGCAGAATGGTGGCAAAACATGACAAATTTACTGTAATAAATTTACCTTAGAAAGTTACTCCACAGTAAATGAAGGCAACCAGTTAAAACAGGTAAAAGCAGAGCAGCAGGGTCAAAGAGTATCAATTAAAAGATGAAATTAAAGAATATTCCAATGTAGAAATGCTACAAATATCAGCCAACTTAAAGGGCTCCAACTTTACTGAAACAGCCAACAACACCACAATAAAGGGACAGCATGAAGCAGTTCAACATCTGTCTCTATCTTCATGCAAGAAGCTATTTTTATTCCCTAGATTAAGTCTCAAGTTGTTTTGAGATATTTCACAAATAGTTTTGTATATACACTTCATATTTTGAAGTATTAGGTGTGGATTCCAAGACATTTCTATAGACTTTTTCTCTCAAATCAAAATTCTATTGTATCAATGACTAGATTGGCTTGCTGGATCAAGGAATAAAGATCAGATATTTTATAGGATTCTTGTGTAAAGCGAAATACAAATAAGTATTCTCTTATGTTCAATGTTGTTTTTCCTTATATTTTTTCCATAATCTTTTGTGTAAATTTCTAAACTCTAAATGTATAGCAAGGAATGATATTTCATAAATTGCTTGAATGCACTCTGTCTTGACTGTGTTACATTCTTAATGTTTTCTCCTAAACTATCTTAGCTAGGGAATTCTTAACTGCTCCTCAGCTTCCGTAGTTTCTGCTCTAATCTATAGCAAAGGATTCTTAATTTCCCTTTGTTCATGATCATCCTTTGTTCTTCATTATGATCCCGGTCCAAAGATTCTTAAGTGCCCTTTCACCCTGGTTAGAATCATTTCACCCATTAGGCCCAAAGGTTTGCATGTTGCTTTGCTAACCTGCCCTGTGAACATTCCCTTTAATGATCTGATCTAGTTATGTTATCCATTTGTTGACTCCATAGCCCAACGGCTTGAAGACCTAGCTCTATCCATCTGCTCCAAGAATTCCACCACCCAACCTTAAAATTCAAAACCAAAACCCCATGAACACTAAGAACTAGCCTAAAATATCATAAAAACAAAGCTAAATTATATAGAGAGAGCCCTCTTTGGACTTAGGTTGGCTAGAGCCTAAGCCTAAAAGATTGGTTTGTGGTTACCTCGGATTTTCCTTCTTCTGATAACTTCTAAGGATAATTCTGAGTGATAACACCCCCTAAAGCATGAAGTAGAAAATGATAATGTTGAGTGATATGCTTTATGATGTGACGGGGTGGATCTGAAGCGGACGGTGACCTGCATCGATTACAATACATAACATCATGATATTTTTAACTTTTTTTGAATTGTTGAAGGTAGGCATACCCATACTCGGCATATAAAATTTTCCTTACATGTACATAAATCAAATAGTCGTCTATAGATATAGATCCATGATAGGATGACCATCTGTGTAAATCCATTATATAGATGATTTAGTACTCTCGTGAAATCGCAGCCCAGATGGATGAAACTAGATCTTGGGTCTTCTCTCTTGTGCAATCATTCTCTTAAGTATGAATCTGACCATGTGAATATGTGATCTGAAGTTGAACATGGGAAGACACCACCTGATTACCAGCCAATGATGTAATTCGTTAACAGACGTGAGAGAGATCACCGATAATGATAATGGTTCTCAAGGGACTGCAGTACATTCTACATGCTGTGAATAAATGTTTTGATGTTGAACACCATACAAAGTCTTTCAGTCGAAGGCTAGCGATGTCAACCTGTTGCCGGAAGCGAGAAACTTGCCATTGATGTATGCAAGCCTCAAGGTATTGGAAGGGTGTTTCTAAATCAACTTCTTGGATAATTTACTGATGTCGACAAGAAGTGAATCATCACAAGAGGGCCTTGATGTATCCCCCATCAATGACATGAAATGAGTGTAATGATTTTGAAGACAAAATTTGACTAACGATACAAGGTTCGGGAATGGCGACCATGAAAATGAAGGTTTATGAGTATTACAAAGGATGAATTTTACTGAATGGCTTCTCTTGAACATGTCGACGACACTGAATGAATTGGTAGCATTGACCCAAAACCAAAGTGATGGATGGTGTGATAGACCATAGGTATCATAACCATCAAGCAGATAACCCAACCCAAAAAGTCATGGAGATGAAGTGAAAGTGTCATGTTCAAGAGCGACTTACTACCATAAAGTGATTTACCCATTTTCCATTTTCCCCAGTCATTGTTGACTAGTACCTCTTTATTTTTTAACAAGCTTGACAAGGATAACATATGCTTGTAGTATAATTCCACCCTTTGGGTGAATCCATCACTATGTGATGTTTTAATGAGCCTAGTGAAGGTGAAACTCAGTCTTGTCATGATGGACAAGTTTATTGCTATTTGATGTTTTAATGAGTTTAACGACAATGATAACTCAATCCTTTTCATGTTTAGAGAGTTTGAAAAGGGAAAAAAAAGAAAAATCCACAAGTTCTTTTTCGTAAATTTGTCTCTCAAGTCTAAAAAATCGTAAAATAATACAAGAGAGAACATATTGACCATGTTCGATCAACGTATTCCTTTTTCATGAGTAATCTATCTCAGTCCAAAAAATGGTTAAACTTATACTGAGTAGATGTCATATCCAATCTGTTTACGAGCTGAAAAGGACAACCGCTCAGCAATCTTTTCATATTTCGAGAGTCTGAAAAGAAATTAAAGAGGACTCCACTTAGAGGAATGAGTGGTGTCTAGGATAGCAACTAGTTCCAATGATGTTGGAAATTCTCAAAACATGTTGATTTATGTGAAGAGGCTGGCTAATAATACCACTTATTGCAACTATTCCTCAAAAAGGGTAAAACAACCAAGTGAAAGCGTGTGATTAGCCAAGCGGATAGTGACGATGGAAGGAGAAAAACCAAGGCTCATCTAATGGAGGACGCTGATAGAATGGAAACCACAAGGACAAAAATGGAGATGGGTTCATTTTTACACAAGTTTGAACCATAGGGAACTATGCTTGAGATTGTTTTACATGCCACCAGCATTGTTGGCATTTTGGAACTGATTTAGGGCTATGGCACAGGTGTTGTCCTTGATGGCAACTCTCTTTGGTAACAGATCTCAGTTCAGGCTTTCAGAATGAAAGAAAAGACATATACGTAGGTTCATCTAGACAAAGACGCGTATACACGCGGGTTAGACATTACAAAAGCGTGTATATGTTGGAAAACTTACTTTTGGACCATGGTAGTTAGTCCTTGGTATTTGAACCTATGGTTTTGGACCATGGTGTCTCGTCAGATGTGTTGATCCCAGGTATTGGGTTCATGGTATTGAATTGTTATGGTTTTGGACCGTGGTATTGTGAAAGGCAAGACTATAAAAGAGGAAGGAGATCATGTGGCAAAGGGAGTCGGTATTAGTATTGAATATCTGATAAAGTGGTAGATCTGGAATACTGGTAATTGGGTTATGGTGCAGATCTAGATCTGAATGAAGGAGGAACCTTAGCGCAAAGAGAAGGATAAGTTATATTGATAAACAATAGCTCCCATGTCATAAACATAGTCGTGCCCAAGAATTAAATTGTAATCTAAAGGGCCTGGGACTACCATCACATTAAGATAAACAAATTTTCCCCCCAAAGGAATAGGAAACTAAGGAAGGATCCATGATGGTTGATTGGTTCCTCTATTAAAAGCCAACATATTCTGGGTAACAAGCACAAGTGGTGGTAAACCAAGTGCTTGCCAAGTAGTGGACGAAAGGATACTCACAGATGCACCTTCATCTATAATAGTGTCGGATTCAATCATATTATAAACTTGTACTATGATTTGGAAAGGCACATAAGAAGTAAGGCGACATCTGTTGGCATTATGATACAAGTGTTGTCCTTGATGGCAACTCACTCAAAGAAAGGTACAGGTGATGGCATCTTAATCAGAGGACAGATCTTAATACAGCAGGATAGAAAGAGAAAATATATACACGTAGGTTCGCTATATACCAAGTCGCGTGTACACGCAAGTTGGCTTCAGTAAAAGCACGTGTATGTGGAAAACTTATCTTTGGTCCATGGCGGTTATTCCTTGGAAGTTATGCCCATGGTTTTGGACCATGGTGTCTCGACGGACGTGTTGATCCCTAGCTTTGAGTTGATGGTATTGGTTTGTTATGATTTTGGACCATGGTATTGAGCAAGGCCTAAGGCTATATAAGGAGAAGATCATTAGGCAAAGATGGAAAAATGGGTGTCTGATGAAGTGAGAAGATCTGGTATTTGCTGTTTATCTGTTCGGGACACTTGGCAAGGGTCGGATCTGATAGCGAAGGCATAAGTAATTATTTCTAGATCTGCACGCGGGTTTCCTTTGGAGAAAGCGCGTATACACGCAGTTTTGGTACAGTGAAGTAGCG